>WUAM01000310.1:2061762-2097307 GCA_024336885.1 Actenoides hombroni
GGGGGCTGTGGAGGCAGAAATCAACCTAGAACTAGCTGTCTGCCCAGCAAAGAGGATTCTTGCACCGGTATGTGACTACAGGAAATACACTCACACCCTGATACAACCACCACTCACTGTGTGCCAATCTGCCATTGAGTACAACAAAGGGGACCAGACAGGTACTGCATGCTGAGTCTCCTCAAAAGGACACAGTGTGAGCACCTTTCCTAGGAATCCCTGTGGTGACACTGATCGGACCAGACTCAGCGATATAGAGAGTCCTTTCCAGAACCAAGTATACAAGACTAATGACCACAGAGAGCCCCACACAAAGCCTTGGAAGAAGGGGCTCAAAGGGATCCCAAGTACAGTGCTTATCTCCTCACCACAAGCATCTCACCCACTCCTCTGATACTGAGATGTTTCTGCAGAATGAGCAGTTGTCTCACTCACACAGCCTACCTGCAAAGCTGTAGGCTTTGACAGCGCTAACAGCTTCAGAAATATCTCTAAACCTCATCCTTGGTACTATTTGATACTTCATTTGGGGGTAGTGCCTGGTATAAATTTCATGGGTCAAAATGCTGCATTTTTTCCTAGCACACAAAAATGTAATTGCAGGTTATTACCAGATCATCTTCAAGGGGCTATGCTTCAGGAACCTAGACCTTAAGTAAATGACCTCACATTTCAACCACTAAATCTAAACCAGGCCTTCTTGATGCCACAAATTTTAAGACAGCTTCTACCTCATGTGTATATGAGTTTCAGAGTGATTCTAATAAGCAGTTCTTACTGGGAAGAAGTATGAATCTCTCAATTATGAGAAATTATGAAAAAAGTCACTATGAACCTTAAAAATAGACAAGTCTGATTTGAAAAAATACTACAATTTGAAAGATACTGTGAGAATTTTAGAGTATTCTGAAGGCCCTTATACTTTGTATGCCTTTTTAAATTTCAAAAACAAAACTAAATTATTTTCTGACAACTACATTTCAGCCATACTGCATAGATGCCAACAGCCAAATCACCATGAAAAGATTATTTTCTTCTAACAAATTTGAAACACATTTTCTCCAAAGAAATACAAAGTCCTAGACAACATGTGAGCTGGTTTTATTTGGTTCTTCTCTAATTCAATCCCACATAAGTATGAACCACAGAAAATTTGTAAGATACTTTTCTGTAAGCTTTTGAGCTTTATAACGTAACAAAATATAAACTAAGAACAAATTACGTAGTGTGATGGAGTTTCTGCAAAAAACAACTTATTCAAGTGTACCTGTACTCTATTAATGTCTGTTTCAACCTATGAAATCTAGAAATTAAGCATCTTTCATCTTTTTTAAGTTAAAAACTCATTGAGATGACACATGTCTTGTCAAGCTGCAGAGAAACAAAGAGTGGTTAATGGTTTTCAAAGAGAAAAGTCTCGGGCTCATCTGCCATTTTTTACTGTTGTTTGCAAGACCTACCTTTGTTTTCATAATTTCATCATTCATTTCCTTTCATGGAAAAAGGCTATTCGATCTGTGTGTCTACATGTTGAAATTTCCGCTCATCTATCAAAAAAGCTTCCTGTAATTTATAGTGAATTCTTGAATTAGGTCAGCCACAGAAGTTAGTCTCTGTTACCAACTCTGAAGGAAAGTACAAGAACTTCTACCATTCTCACAACACCAAGGTTTCAAGACTTTTATTCTCTAGCAGTTCTCACCTTTACAGGAAACTCAGTTGAAAACATCTAAGGAAATTTCTGCAACCCTTTCCATGACTGTAAACACACTGAAATGCTATTCTGTGCTGCTGCAGGTATGAAATGCTCCAGCCAATGCTTCATTCCTCATAGTTGTTTGGAGCCATGAAAAATTATGAGAAAAATCACTATCAGACTACAAGGTGATTCATCTACGGCTTGTATGTGCAAAGGGAAAACCAGATCTTGTATACTGGAAGCAAAAGGTTTAATCAAAATCAAAACTTTTTGAATACAAGATATACTGAAAGAGTTAAAAGCTGAAAAATAACGAGGCTTTCACAATTCAAAAATCTACAGCCTGTACATGTTTGAAGCCAAATACGGGAGCAGGAGCAAGAACCCAGAATCATATATAGCCAGAGGGAAACCACACAACACATTTGAATTATCAAAAGATGACAACAGAAATGTCAGGAGCACTTCGACCCTTCTGAGATACAGAATGTTTTTCCTTTAATCTCTTTTCTCAAAACCCATACTTTACACTTCAAGAGAACTGCCATCATGATTTCCTGCAGTGTCTGCAAGTTCAAAAAAATATATGAATTCTATTACCCATTTATACTAAATCCTCAAAATATAACTCTGCCGCAGAGTACATCAGTACAGTACCTAGTCCTCCTGCAACATTTTAAGTGAATCTAGTTAAGAGTTATTGAATAACTCTAAATGTGTTGAGCTATAAATGCAACTCTAATATTGTCAAGACTCTTGTAGCTCTACTTTGGCATAAGCAACATACCCAGCAGTGGGGCTGAAATAAACCTTCCCAGCAACTGAACTAACATCAATGCAAAAATTATTTTCAACCAGAAAGATGGTGGCAGCACTAAAATCCAGTATGCCTTCATAACACTAGCCTTAAACTCCATAAAAAGCAAAATGACAACATTTCAGAGACAATAAATAAACAACCTAGCTTTTCTCTTCCTGCCTTCTGTACCACTTGACATTGACCAGTCTTTGACTTCTCCTTTCTAGGGCAATACCAGTTCCAAGAAACAGAGGCAGAACACTGGACCTTCAAGCACCATGATCAAGACTGCGATCTCCATTAGCTGGCCATGAGAGGAGACACTTATCAGTGACAGGACAGCTTGGAGAATGTGCTTCCACAGCAGTGACCCTCAGCTTCTAGCAGTTGCACAGATCCCACACTGCTACTGCACACATCATCTGAACTTATGATGAATGTTATGCTTTTGTTTCACTACAGCAGGAATCCACATCCTTTCTCCTCTTTCACTATCAGCGTATTCCAAGGGTACAGGAAATATGTGCCTAACTGCCTGTCAGGCATGTGACATCATCTTTGAAAGAAAGAAAAAAAGCAAAACAAAAACAACAAAAGAACACAAACAGAAAAAAACAAAACAAAAAAAACCCAACCAAACCAAAACGAAAAAAACAACCACAAGGGTTACAGTTCATGAGTCTCCTGGTTTGTGCTAGTACTGGGTATCTTTGGGGTTATTTCTGAACTGCAGCCTCCTAAGCCTTTCTCAAAGTGTTATTTGGTTTCTGTACCTAGCCTTCAAAACCAAGTCTATTTCTGTGGCTCACATAATTTCTATCAGATTTACAGCTTGATAGAGAACAGCAGTATTTGTTCGCCAAGTTTTACATGCTGAACAGTGTATCTACCTCATCAGTAACAGTATGCAAAACAAAGCACATTAAGGATGAAGACTCTGATGTGCTTTACCTTCCTTTTTTCTTGTAACATTACATAAAAGAGATGAAAACTTCTGTTGTGTTCCCAGCGCAAATAAACTCTTGAACACCATCCATGTACAGAAGTGTTGCTTGTGTGGCTGCTCAGCTAAGCCTGCAGTGCTGCCCTTGCCTCTCAGATGGAAGGTCTTACGAGCACTGCAAAGCTTCCTGTCAAATGCTGCTCAGCTATTTATCGTATGCATCTAGAACCTAAATCATAAATTCATTACGTAACTGTAAGAAGAGGTTTCAACAGCTCATCTGTCACGTGCATTGTTCTTGCAGCATTTAAATATTAATTTTATTACTAATTTTATTTACAAACTTTACTTAATACAGAGGCAGTACCTCAAACATTTGGGACAATATATTGGGGAACGTGAAAGCATCTATGTGAAAACCAAATAGCTTGGATTTAGTGCAAACAACTTCCAAAAATGAAAATTACTATGAAATGACAAAGCAACAGTGGCTATAAAAGAAAATTAACTCCTACATCCAGTGTATACTACATTAACTGTGAAAATACTGTGCCAGTGGAGGCAAAGGGCAACCAGCTCTTCCTGCTGAAAATGCTGGTAACTTCTCTCTGATATTTGTGTCTAAACTTTCCCTGTTTACCCCAGTCTGAGATGCTTGTGCTGTGATGTTCGCCCTACCACAGCTCCAAGGAGACTACACTCTGCCACACCTGAATTCCTCTTTTCCTTTCCTACACACTGATGTCCCGTATGCTACAGCAAACTGCAGCTTCTCTTTTAAAGAATCTCCACATTGCTTTTTTAATACAGCTTTGTTAAGTCTCTGTACATCTTCCCGATAATAGAAGGCCTTACGGATAGGATATGCACTCTTGCAGAAAGCCCTACGCTTATAGAAAGCTGAAATCATGCTTTACAATAAAATTAACAGTACTCCCAGATTTCTTACATGTTACGCAATCTTTCAGCTCAATTTTAATATGAACATGAGTGTGTTTTCCTGTGTCCATTCAGGTCAATAAGATCTTGTAGGTCCACACCCTTAGCCTCAGATTTTATTCACCAATTCAAAAGGAGATACCTCATATTTACCTATATCATTTAGGGTTGGGGTTTGGTTTTTTTGTTTGTTTTGTGGGTTTTGTTTTGTTGTTGTTGCTGTTTTTTGTTGTCGTCGTCGTTTTAATTACCAAAAAAAAGGGGGAAAAAATAAAAGGGGAAGAAAAAAAATGATACTATGAGAAACAGCAAGGAAAAAACCAGTAAGAAAAGTGGGGAGTACATTTTTAAAAGTGTGTATCAAATACATAAAATCAATTGTCTCAGGGCAAGTCAGGAGCAAAAAAGGAATACAACCTCTGCTCACTGTGGTTTCGGCTTTGAAGACATACTTGGCTACAGCACTGATCAACTTCACTATCACCAGCAATTCATTATATCTTAATGCACTTAATGGACTAAGGCTGAAAAATATAATTAGAGCAACAGAAAAAGGCAAATAGGAAAAAGATGCTATGCTGGTTGCTTGGATGCCATTCCCAGCCACTCTGTTCATCCTGATCCCAACATCAGCATGCTGAGGAGGGAACAGTGCCTGATGCTTTGTTCCTGATCTCCTCTTCAGCAGATACTCTAACAGCACCTATGGATCCCACATCATGGTGGCAGAAAAAATGACAGCACCTCTCTGAGATGTTACCATCTAGGTATAAGAAAAAGTATAACCTATTAACAGAAACAGCAGATGGCAGGAAGCATGAAGAAGCAGAAGTCATCAGTGCGTAAGCACTTCCTGGCATTTTATAGCAAGACACCTTTAAGGAAGCCTTTGAGAGGCAGCAAATAAACTTGTGGATCTTTATGTGCAGGTTCCCCAGGGAGGTGGTAAGTACAAAAGTAAACGCTTGTTATAAAGTAAAGACGTGAGGAAAACAACTTGTCACTTTGTCACCAGAATGGGGCACACAGTCCACACACCACCCATGTACAAGGCATTTCAGAGAGGGTGACCCAAAGAGATCAAAGCAGACAAGCTGCAGAGCTGATAGAGGCTTTGCATTTCTGAAATCTTACAGAGAATCACACTGTACAGCTACAGCAGGTTTCGTAACCCACAGGTGAACTGGAAGTGACGTCCATACTGCTAGCACCTGCCAGTGAACCCCTGCAACACACTCTCCTCTTCAGTTTTAATCTAGGGCTGAGAATTTGTTCTGCCTTACACATTTAGCAACATATGTAAGCAGTAGGGTTTGGGGGAAGAGGCACTGCTGCAGCAGGGATCACCATGGGCAAGACACTTAGCAACCAGCCTCTCTAACTCGTACCCTTCTCCACCTCTCTTACCTGCATGACAATGGATGCCCAGCCAGACTTTCATCAGCTGGCTCTCCTGCCTTTCAGCTGTGTTTGGCAACAGTGTAGTAGTTTGTACGTGTTTCAGCTGCCCAGTGGTTTCAACACATACACACACACACATCTGTGCAGGTGTTTAGAAACACTTCTCTCTTGCATCTGTGAGTACTGTGGCAAGGGACTGTGTAGAGGCACAAAAGGTGCTTCTTGACCAGATTCCCCTCAGTCCAGCTCCAGCAGAGTGAAATTATTCAAGCAATTTCACTTCTTAATAGAATTAAGTTTCTTCTCACAAAGGCTCCGTTTTCATCCAACTATGAGAAGCATCATTACTTTGCTTGAAAGTGCAATGTCATTCCTCATTTCTTGGAGCAAAGAGTAGGATACGCCAAAATTTAGCATGTTAATAATTTCCCCCCCACAGGCACCTGGCCATTATTATAAAAGGCTGATGTAACAGACTGCAGTTTTAGAGGGGGATAAGTGGGTATTTTGAGTAGGAGAAATATTTCTGCTGTCTATATAAAAAGCCCTCTGCATATTACCATATAAAGCAAAGTTAGTAAGACATACAGGAAACTACTCAAACCCATGAATTTCCAGGGTTGTATCTTTGTTCCTTCTCACAACAATACAATTGGATGTAGACAATCAAAACAGAAAGAGAGATAAAATACATACAAGAAAAAAAGCAATGGGAGATATTATCACAAATTGTAATGTGTTAGATAACCAGATAAACTATCTCTATGACACAGACAGGTTCAGAGAGAGGCAAAGTAGCACAAATCCTTATGCAGAATCCTATCACACACCAGATGATCCTTTACAGCAGGATTTTCTAATGAGAGAATTAACTGACTCATTCAGTACCTTACATTCTTTGTTTAAAATCATACAGAAGAATTTTTAATGAAAGGATTTATCTACTCTAAATGATACATTGTATAGGAAAAAAAAACAACAACAAAAACAACAAAAAAAGTCACCTGAAAGTCACTGTGCTGTGCAAAACTTACAAAATATAGAGAATATAACTGCACAGAATTTCAAAATTTTTATTCCAGCTAGACTTAATAAAAACCCTAGTGATGGTCCAAAAAGCCATTTTCCTTTCCAATTAACAAGTCAGGTAAAATTATAGAAATTGCTATGGAAGTCTTTAATCACATAATTCTAAATCACAGAATGAAGAACTGTGCCAGAAAAAGGTTTGGGCAAATTACAGACATTCCTATTTTTCTTTGATAGACCTGTCTTCAAATACATGCTACTCTATTAAATCAACCTAATTTCTCAACCCTCTACATCATACAGGTATAATGATTATACAGAGAAGTCCACATAATCTATGCAGACAGGGCAAGTGTTGTGTAATTTCACTATATGTAAAATTAAAATTGAGATTCTTGAAGATACACCAGTATTATCAAAGAGTCCCCTCTGATAAGAACAGACTTTTTCCAAGCAGAAAAGAAGGGTCAC
This sequence comes from Actenoides hombroni, assembly GCA_024336885.1. Taxonomy (NCBI): domain Eukaryota; kingdom Metazoa; phylum Chordata; class Aves; order Coraciiformes; family Alcedinidae; genus Actenoides; species Actenoides hombroni. The sequence goes on from WUAM01000310.1 coordinate 2,069,044, forward strand.
GGAAATATTTATCTGTAAAGATAATTACAGTGTTGCAGGATTTTTAGGGGTTTGTTTGTTTGCATAACCAGTTGTATGAAAGCTAGTAGGCATTAATGAAATAAGATCCTGGATTAAATCAGGGTTAATGAGATCAGGAGTAGACACATCATTATTCAAATCACACACCATGTGAATAGTATGTGCTGCCAGACTTGTAAATCAGAGATTAGAATTTAACACTCTTCCTTCTGCAGTCTGACAGTTTAGGACTAAAGGTCCCTTCATAAATATTGCTGGCATCCACTTGCCAGAACTTCACAAGAAAATGTATTATGATTCCTGTTTTTCCTGGTGCTAAGCACCACCAATTTCAAGAGGAAACTGATGGCAGAGGCAGTTCCTCAGCACTTCTGAGAGCCACATTCATCAAGTCTTACAACCCTTGCAGCTGTCAAGCAAAATTTGTTATTTAATTATTTTCCTTCTTAATCTGACCTTTCTTCCTACAAACATCCCAGCAAGTACAGTTCAATTCATCTGAGTTTGGAATGCGGCCATACGCTTTGTGGATTCCTTTCTGTCTAGAACAGTCTTCTGAGTTTCAGCATGTCGCTCATATTCTCATCTCCAGTGGTGGTTCTCTTTCCAGGATTTCTGGTATGCAAAAGTTTACTGTACAGACCGAAGAGGTCCTCTTTTTGGAGAAAGCCCGATGAAACTGAAAAGATTCAGAGAAAGACTTCCAATAATCTCCATTAGAAGATGTCTCAGAATCATGGAAATCCCTTTATAAAAAGTAGGTCACATGTTTCTTCGGAGGTATTAGACTTAATCCTAAAGACTTAATACTTAGAAAAGATAGTCCTATTCATAAAGTCTTAAGAGCTGGGGAAATTGACCCAAACCCTAACCAACACATATCAAAAATTCCCTTCCTGGCACAGAGTGGCTGTCCTTTACATTTCAGATTACTTTCTGTTAGACTGGAGGTCTCCACACAAAGCTTTTTGTGATAGAACCTCTAGGGGCCCATCATACATTCAGTCTTCTCTTTTGCAGCTGGGAAAAAGGAGCAAGTAGGAAAAAGGAAACAGATGGGTCAATGTATTCAAGCAAAACAACCTTCTATATTTTGGTCTTACTCAATAGAAAAGAGGTATAAAGAATGCAAACAGTAGAAATAACCATGCTCAGTGCTGATCCAGAACAGCAAAGAGTGTTGCTCAAGACTTAAAAAGTAGTGGTGAGTGCTACAAGTGCCTGAGTTTGCTGTAACATTTGTGTTTGTAGGAGAGGTGCAACCTAGCATCTCAGATGGGAGAAGATTTGATGATCACAATCCTCACCTCAAATTACTCAATCCCATAATTACTCACTGTTTGCAAGAGATTGGCATGTTACCTTTGAAGCAGTGCATCATACTGAAACTACCTTTGCAGTTTCTCAACCTAGTGTTTATTCAGGCAGTGTGAAACTTTAAACAAACCTTCAGAGATATCAGAGCCACAGAGACTTACTGGCTTGTATTTAAAAAAAAAAAAAGAGTAGAGGACATATTATGGTCAAGTCCACATGAGAAAAACTGATACGTATCTGCCTAGCACACTCAGCAGGATTCCTGTTTACAGATAAGAAGAGCTGCATGAGAAAGTATGATCTGTTTGGATGTCTCCTTCCAAGCAGAGACAGACATTTGATAGTGTTTCCCAGTGTGATATGTGGTACTAGTATACATGAGGCTCTCTGCTATTAAAATTCCAGCTTTATAAATAAGATAGATGTGGAAGAAAAGTACTAATTATACACTTCTGCTGAGGCGTAAGTAAAGTTTGAAGATGTGAGTTAAAAGAATGCAAGCAGACAGCAGGTGCATGGGAGTCATCAAGGATGAAGAAATAGAGCAGTCTGGCCATATATGAAGATACACTGGAACTCCAGGACTGACTCCTCTGAATCTGCTTGCCATGTTGAGCATCACTGAACGATGATGCAGCTTGACTCAGCAAGCAGAAACTAGAAGATTTCAGCAGCCACAAACTCCTATGGAAACTGCCTTTAAGTACTTTTTAATTTTAAAAACTTCTGTCTTAAATTTTCATTTATACATTTAAATAAGAATCAAGAGGGAAAAGTTCCATATGCTATATGTGGAAGGAAGACCTGTCTGTTCATCTAAAGCATTAGCAATTCTCTTTAATCAGGCATTTTGCTGACCGACTTATCAAGAAAAGAACAATTCATTTCTGGAACAGCTGATACATTCCTGGTCTGAGTGCTGCGGGCTGAGGGAAGACACTGAGTGTTATTCTTGTATTGAAGAGGGTTCACCTACATTTCAAGCAAAAACTTGAGTGTAACCTTAAGTACGAAACTGCTATGCCTCCCATTCTATATATGCAGAACTATGCCTTGAAATTCTGATAAATATTAACTGACACAACTCCCAGGAAGACAGGAAAACGGCAATACGTGACTTGGCTTTTGTTCCCATAGAGCCCCTTACCTTGAAAGTAGCTCTTTGCTCTAAAACTTAAATGTGTGTATGTGCAAAACACAAATCAGAGAAAATTAAGCCATCAGAAAAATCACTGGATAATTGATACAAATACAATAATCTCTTGTAGGAGGAAAGGAGGAAGGAACCTCATTTAGCAGGAGTATCCTTCCATTCGTGACAAAGATTGAACTCAAGAAGTTGCAAGTAAAGCTGTTTAGTTTTTTTCTAGGCAATTCACAAGACAATTCTCTAGCTGTGCTGTCCCTGAAGTGTACTTCTTATTGAAAAGGCAATCCTCCCAATGTTCTTTCTCCCAGATACTCTGACAGCTTCTAGAAATTACATGGTATCTCAGGTGTATATAGATTTAAACTCCCTCACTGCAAACAGCTTCAAGTTACATGTAGGGGTATTTTAACTTTACAGTATTAACTCTGACACCTCAGAGCAGAAACCACTTGGTTCGTTTGTTTTCAATGGGAGCCCTACTTGAATGTTTACTCTAGGTCAAGAAGTGTACTTTACGCACAGGTAGTCCTACTGATTTTAAGAGGCCTTGTCATGAAGTAAAATTTTAAGGCATTTTAAGTGGGGATAACTTCCTCTGCCCCTTGGAAACAACACAAAACCAAGTAAGAGTCTTCTGAGTAATAATTAAGGAGGAAAAAGTGGCTGGCTATTGACAAGTAATAGCAAAAATCACCCAATCACACCATATAAAGATTAATGAAAATACAGAATCACTGTCATTTTAAGATGTAGCTGTTACATGCCACAAAATCATCTCCCTCCCTGTCCCCCTCACTGAGCTATACCTGGAGATAACTGGTAGATACTACACACTTTTATGTAAATACTCTCCATAGGATGTCTTAAAATTTATTGAACATTCAAGAATTTGAAACACACACACACACAAAACCAGCTTCATTTTGATGGTCTATTAAAACCTGTCTGATTAGAAAAAAACAGGCAATAGCAAATATTTATGCTACAGGTGCTGCAATAGCCACTTCAAATTACAACTCCTATTCAGTATATCACTTACAACTTTTGAGTTTTATGGTTCCAATTCTTATATGGGAAAATAAAAAAGGAAAAGAAAAACCAAACTCATTTGTTTGAGGAAGAGGGCCCATAAAGAACATCATCAGTATAAAAAATGGAGCATGCTGTGGTTTAATTTATACTGAATAAGCTTTATTTCCTCAGGAAAAACAAGACCTGAAACTTGCCAGCACTTCTTACACTGTGAATGCACTGTTCCTCTTCCTTGGATATCCAGGCCAGATAGAAGAATATTGAAAAATATAAAAGTTATCTAGGAGAACCTGCACAGCAGTAGTTAAAAAAACCCCACCAAAACCACAGGTGTGCTCTACCTTGTTCACAGTATACTGAAAACCACATATCAACTAACAGACTGCTTCAGGAAATTCAAGTAACCACTCTAGACAAGGCCTTTGATGGACAATTCCCAGAATTCACAAAAGTGGGAGACTCAGTACAGATATCACTGAAAATAAAACAGGGATAAATACACATCATGATACACTGAAAAGCATAAAAGGAGATGCAATCCCTTTTAATCCCAATAGAAGACTGGGGAGAAACAGGGCCTGTTGAGATGTTCTACTAAGAAAAGAGAAACATGAACGCAGAGCAAGCAAGTGAGCAGCAATCATTAGATCCAAGGGCCTGGCAAGTAGCTTGAAGTCCACAGCTGAAAGGAAACCCCCACACAAAGCCAGAAAGGTGGACAGGTAGTTGTAAAATGGTGCTATACAAACCAGTCTGGATGTGTCTGCACTGTATCATACAACATAAAAGTGCTGAGGTGGGAAGGTGACACTGACTAACCTATAAGTGGTGGTAAATGTAAAGATGTGAAAGGTGGTCAATATCCCAGCAGATCACTATACCTGCTAGTGATGAAAAGAAACTTAGGCATGCTGTAGCCAGTACCCATTTGAGATGAAACTCATACTTGCCTATAATAGTATCTCCATTTAGCCTTCAGTCATTTGAAGGGAATTAGCTGATCCTACATTTTGCTGCTGGCCACTTTTCATATGTCTTCTGTCGCTCCACTACATAAGTTTTGCACAGTCAGTGACTACACTGAATTTGTAAGTATTTACAGGCATTTTTCAAACCTAGACACTTTCAACACATATTTCATTATCTACCATCCATGCTATGACTAAATTTAAGTTGGCACAGACTACAGGGCATGAGGAAAGAGTTTGTTTGCTTTGGACTTATTTTTTCTAGAGTACTGAACAGAGTGTGAACAGTGACAAGAGTCACATGAGCCCACTGAACAGCTGAAGTGCTGAAGCAAGAGCCCTCAGCTATAAAGGGGGGATGGAAGTAGCTGGTATGATCAGACATGTTTGGTAATTACTAGTCGATTTGCTAAGGCCTGCAATTCTATCAGTTACAGGAACCAACATTTTTAAAGCATATTAAATTCTTTTAAATCATGTTTATTGTTATTACTTATGATGCTTTAAAAAAAATAATTAAAAATCACTTCCTCAGCTAAATAAGCTTTACCTCACACTCACTGTGGCCAGACCCACACAGATCAATGTGCGATAACACGAAGAAGCCACAAAAAAAAAAAAAAGAAAAGAAGTTTGAGTATAATAAGAGCTGTACTGGCCAAGTACTGGTCAATTCCATGTTTCCTGAATTATTAAATATTTATTAAATACACACAGAGGTCAAAAGGCTTTGTCTGGTCTCCATTTATTTACACAGTTACACAAATCCTTAAGTAGAACCAAGCACCCTTTAACATTAACACCACTGACAATTTAATAGAAAGGCATTTGCCATTTGGAAAACAAAGGCTGAAGACAAAGATAATCAAAACCAGTATTCCACCTTCTCCCTTTTCCCTCTTTATCACATGGCATAGGATTTTGTTGTTCTCTCATGTTCTCCTGTACCTCAATACACTATCTTCAGTAAGACAGTTTAACTGATCAGCAATGAAAAATAAAGCAGTTCTGTTTTCAGTAATATGAAATTCTCTCCCAGGCTTCCAATTTTATTTTTATTCAAATCTATTTACAAGATATATATAGATATATATATATATGCAGTTCTCAAGGAGCTCCTATATATATACTAATTTGTCTTAGTTTATTTCTGAAGTTCTTCCTATTCAGAATTGAAATTTCAAAAGTAATTTTCTATACAGAGATGTTTCTAAGGCCAGAAAGTAAGACTGTCTTTCATTTAGTTTCTTCATTTTCCTGGTAGATCAGCAGCACCTCTAAATATTTACCCAGATCTCTGAAGTACACAAGGAAAACGGAAAAAGCACCCTATTCCTTTTTCACAAAATCATATCTCTGTTCTTGTCTCTGGATATTTATTTTCATTCACTCCAAACTGGTGACAGTTGGCCACAACTTACACTTCTTAAGTAACTATTACAGAAACATCGCTAAAGCTGGTTTCAGTAAGAATCTTTGGTCAAATACTTTTACCAGTTCTTCAAAATTTACAGCACATTTTTAAAAGAAGGTAGAAAATTCTATTAAATCACAAGAATTATCATAACTATTTCTCTCATGATCTTAATTTACACACAGAGATACGTATCTCATATGAAATCAGGTTAACTAAATAAAACCAGAGAAAATTAAAATCAATCTTCCTAGCACGTTTCTAGACATCTGCAATTTTTAAAGAACCCTCTGAAGAGCACAGCTAAATTTTACCTCCAATCTCTTCTCACATCATATTTTTAAAACTTTTTCCCCTATTTTAACATTAGATGTCCAAAATCCAATGCCCTGAAGACTATTTTGATCCCAAATATTTTTCAGACTCCACTGCTCTCCAGTGAATAGTGTCTTAGGAAATTATTTCATATAAATGAATACCAAAACTGTGTAACTGTTCAGTGTATTAAATAACAACAAAAAAAAAATATCTAAATTGCTATAGTATATGCAAAATACTTTTGAGAATGTGTAAGGCAAGACAGTAGTCAATTGACACTCATTTATACTCCATTTCATTTCGTAAGCTTTATTTCATAAATCTAATCTTGTCCAATTAAGTGGATGCTTTAATTGAATTTTTTAACCAAAGAACACTCTGATTTTTTCAATCCTATTCCCCAGTCATTGCTTGAACGTGTGTCTGTTGGATACATTAGAAAACAATCATAATCTAAAAATGACCAGCAGAAATTCTGTCCAAACAGATTGTAAGACAAAGCTGGGAAATCCAGCTGAGTCATGAAATTTGTGAAAGTTGCCCAAATTTTCTCACATCTTTTCCTTGAAAAAGTTATCCCATTTCAATGCTACAAAATACAGAAGTAGTTAGTTAGATTTTAACATCTTGAACTCAATACCACGCCTGTGTGATCCAGTCTGAAGCAGAATTAGCAATGCTGACATCATGAGCATTACCTGTTAACTCCAACCAGGCAGTAACAACAGCCAGTGACTGGTTGAATGACTCAAGAAGTCTTCCATTTTCGGAGCAAAGAGCAATGGATACAACAGGGTTTAAGACTAGCAAGAAAAACTGCTTGGTAGTTCTCACCCTGTTACTTTACATATGAAAAGTTAACTTTATATATATTTAGAGGCTTTTCATAGCAGAGGAAAGTATTATTAAAGGAAGTAAACCCAGAGTTGCACTATCCAGATGTCACAGAAAACAACAAAACAACACCCGAGAGCACGTGTATCTGACCACAGCCAGATGTCACATTTGCCTGTTGCAGCAATGTCACTTTTACCAGTGTTATATCATCAAGTCATTATCTTTATAATCTTTCTGCTGGATGTGTACCTTGCTGAAACACTGAATCTCAGGAAGGCAAACACTAAAACCGCCATGAGACACTTTTTTACCATTAACGTATTGAACAGCCTAGCAACAACAAAAAATAAGGCTCAGAAATTGAGATACAGGTTTGAAGATGCAGCTTTTATTCATAATACATCCACATCAAGCTGATGATCATTTCTAAAGCAGATTTTTTGTTACAAACAGGTCGAAGATACTAGAACCAGCTCCAAAGCCTGTGTATAATAAAACTTTACTTTCTGTTCATCCTATTTGCTCAGGGGCAGAAGAGAAGCCCATTGTGCAACTCCCCTTTTAGTGCTAGAAACCCTAAAAGGAGTGAAATCAGATCTGGTAGGCTAACTGAACAGCCATCAAAGCCCAGAAGGTTTCGGTTAAGATGCAAAAAAGCAGAGGAATCCTCAAAATTGCAGTGGGGTAGGGCATGGGAATGAAAAGAAATGAGAGGAAAAAAGAAAGCAACATGCAGTGCAGGTAAAGAACCCTTCAATATAAATGTATTCTATCCTCCGACACAGCACTGTGCCTTCTACCCTCTGAAACTACAGAGGCTATCTGGTAAGAAAATAAAACCAATCCTGTGTTTTTAAAAGGAAACACATTCACTGAATTAGATCCAAAACTAATGAAAACATCTGAGATTCAAGTCCAGCAGACTAGGAAGAAAGCCTCCAAACATTTCTAACTTTTGTACAAGGCAGTATCCACCATGTACCCAGCAGAAACCATGCAGGTTTTTCCCTGGCGTGTTGAGGTAGTCTTTTGTAAATTCACAGCTAGAGTAACCACTAAGAAAGCTTCCAGAGAAGCTGGCGATTGGGACAGAGACTTTTGAATTTCCTAAGACTATATCGGAGTCCAGTAAACACCCTTGTAAAAGCCTCTTTCCAGCCAGTAAGTATGCGTTACAACAGGAGGCTGCGCTGTTGAAAGGGAAAGAAATACAACTCCTACAGTATCAGGCACGTCTACAATAGTCCCACTAACAAGTTCCACCTAGTTATATGGGGTACTTGAGAAGAAAGAGCAAAATTTGTCACTGAACTCACTATTCCTATAACAACCAAGACTTAAGAGGAGGGGAAAGTAGGGAAAAGAACTCAAGTACTGAAAAGCAAGCTGGACGCTGAAACGGGGATTAACAATTCAGCAGGTTGGGCATCAACTCCAGTCAAAGACCTGGCTGTGGAAAAGGAAACTCCTTCCCTCTCTCTCTAGAAAAGCAAGTCAATCCACAGGTTAGGCTGCTGAATACAAAACGTGTCCTAGCAGAGCCACAAGTCAGGCAAACCAAGCACTGCATCTAGAACAGCAGGAATACATAAGTCAGCAGACAGTGATAGACTAAAATCCAGTGTATTAATTATAATTGTTTTATGAACTCAAGAGTTTTGAAAGAAGGGAGTGAATTTGCAAATTACTTACATCTATATATTTATCTATCTACCTATAAATAAATAATTTTTAAAAGACACATAAGCTACAAATTGATCACTAAGGAAAAATAATAAACTGTTCCACCTCTACCTCTGCCCAGTCACTTCCCTGAGACGCAGAGTCCCTGCTCCTGAAGGACAGCAGCTACAGAACTGAGTGACAGCAGCAAGTTAAAGTTAGCACCTGTATTTTCGTGTGAAAAGTAATTAACACCTGTAGCTTTGTACACATGGAATCTGAGGGGTAAACACAGGAAAGCTCAACTCCATTACAGCACACTACTGCAATGAGCAAGGGAAGCATATTCACAGCATTTCTCTCCTAGAATTACATATAGAGCATTCTCTTTCTGATGTATAGATCATTTTTTAAGTGATTACTTGGGAAAATAAAGGTAGAGTTAAAAAGAACAGTGAGCGATATAGATTAACACTACCTGGCCTGCTAGGAAGTAAAGACCTCATCAGTATTACCAATTCAGTAAGCTCACTCATTGAAAACTCATTTTTTCAACAGGCTTTCTTTTTTGTTTGTTTTTAACTTTTATCTGTACATTTCTTCTATCAGCATATATTGCACACTTAGTCACAAATAGTTAAATACCTTGGGAAAACTAATGCTAACCTATTACTACATTTCAAAACAGTATCACTGGTGTCATTTGTTCCTTTCTACAGCACTTCTCCCCTTCAATAACAGAAATGCAGCTCTTCTGAACAGACTTGTAAAACAGTACCCACAAACTGTAATATGCATCTCATTCTTCCCTACCTCGTGGCTCAGGAAAACAAATGATTATCCAAATTACAGGATTTTAAGTTTGCGTTACTTAAAGGTAGGTTGTGGGCAACATCAACTCAGTGATTCCCACATGATGTTAATCAAAAAGGCAGACATGATGTTACACTATCCTTCTGCACCCTATGGATTCTAACAACCACTATAATTTTGGTTTGTCCTACAGTTTCTCAAGGTAATAAAACTAAATGCAATTCAGCGGTCAACAAATCCACCTCTTTTGTCACATTTAAATTATAAGTGACAGTCAGCTTAGCTGTAAGACCTAATTTAGCAATGAAAACAGGCAACTTAAATAAGGCAGAGGAGCTCGGACTTTCTTTTCTTAACATTCACAAAGATTTTTTCCTGAGCAAGAGAGATCAAGCAAGGAGTCAGGGAGATTAGATCACAACCCAATTTTCATACAAATAAATGGAAGAGATGATGTGTATCTACTCAACCAGTGCGATTACAGCTATAATAAAGAGCCAGATGGGCACTGGAAGTAGATATTCAAAGCACTTCTTCGATATTCAAAGCATCAAGGCCAGAACCCTCAGGTTATACAGTATCATATATAAAACAACAACAATAAAAAAGTTTAAAGGCAGTTACTCCCATTTTGAGACATAACAAGAAACACTCCCGTGACAGGTTAATTCAGAACAATTTTTCTCAACTATCCATTACTGCTGAGTGCTGTAAACAGGGCACTGGACAAGACAGACCACTGCTACAGTAGCCCCTTTATTTTAAAGTGTTAAGCTCTGTCTTCACACTGGAATGATGGTACTTACCACCTACATGAACTCATTTGAAGCAAGTAAACTGTACTTTCTTTGGTCACAAAGAAAAGACCAAGTCTGTGGCACTGGCAGTCCTATTACACTACCTTGCTAATGCAAGCCTTATACAGAAATATAACTGTTATCTGAGAATTTTCAGTCCTCTTGCCATAGCCTTTTAAAAGTCAGAGCAGCCCTCTGCTTTTCAAAATGAGCTTGAAGGAAGTGAGAGCCAAGATCACTGTGCTAAATGGAACAGATACAATCCCTTCTATTAGAAAGAGAAAGGAAATTTGATTGGCATAAGAATGGAAAACATATGTATTTTTAACCAGAGAATTTGTGTTTAGATTTAATAAGCAGCTGAAGAAGGCAACAGCTAAGCAACACAACAGATAAAATATAAGCCATAAACCAGGACATACATTTTATACCTTCCTTTAAAAATCTGCAGAGTAATTCTTTATTCCACCATGCCAAAGCTTTTCAAGCACACATGTAACAGTCAAAAGGAGTCCTGCCTTTTTCTCTTCCATGAGGCACTAAGTGAGTTCCTCTAGGCCCAAACTAAGCTGTCTGTGAAGTAGGTGTCTCCATGCTTTACTGGCAAGGCTGTAACATGGAGGAAGCAATACTCCAAAGATTCCTCTGCTGGACTTCAATAATCCACAACTAGTCATGCAACAAGTTTTAGGCTAGGCTTTGTCCACCCAGCAGTTTTTGGGTGTGTTTCTTTAACCTTTATGACTAGGTATGAAGGCTCCACACAAAAAAAAATAATAATCCAAATCCACTAGGAAATGCACTCTAAGCTGTCCTACTGCACTAGGATGGAGCTGTGGGACAATCAAACTGCTAACACAGACCAGGAACCCAATCCTACAGCTTAAAAAATGTGCTGAACTGGTGAAAGGCTGCCAGACACCCGGGATCATTGTTAGCTGCCATGGTTACTAACTGAGTTTTAACTCTGCAGGCTGTAAACGCCACCATGTATAGAACCAGCTATAGAGTTAATTAGTTACAGAGAAAGGAAAAACTTGTAGCGTGGGCAGAAGAGGAATCTCACATGGACAGTCATCTGCAGCTTAACTATAAGAACTTCCCAGAACCCTTCCAAAATAAGCACAGAAGATACCAAGGTTATGGCCCATCCTTTCAGGCTGGTCTTAAGATATATTTCAGGATATTATCTCCAGATTCTTCCTCCCTCCCCTAATTACTCTACTTCGAATAATCCCTGAGGCACAACAAGGGACATCTCACTGCTTCTGCTTCAGAATCCTGACAGCACTTAGCCATCTGACAAATGCTTTGACAGAAAAAAATTTTAAAAGGAGGGGAGAGAAAGAACTAAAACTAAAACTGGGTGAAGGTAGAATAAAGCAAAGCGGAGTTTGGATGCTGGCAAAGTGGATACTGGCATCATATTTTCAAGGAAGGCTCATTTAAAAATAACACTAGAAGAAATATCAAATAATTTAAAAGGTCAACCAACAGAAAATGCATTTCATTGCTTATGTTCTTCGCTATTAATTCTTCACAGCTTTGACAGATCCTGATCAGCAACATCACTTATGAGACCTTTGCAGTTAACACTAGGCTTCTTCAGGTAGGCCTCCTCCTCCTCCTTTTAAATTCTTTTCAGAAATACCACGCAGTATGCCTAATAGGTGAATCATTGATTCTTTCCATAATGTCTCAAAGACAGGCAAATTAGTTTCCTTCAGAGTAATGAATCTTAGTTATGTGACCAGACATTTCCAAATTTTTAGAAATACGTAAGTTTTGTAAAAATTATGAAAATACTTTTCTTAAAGCTGGATAAGATATCCATATGAACATTTCATTACTACAGACTTTCCTTTATTCAGGAATAGAGCAACATTTTCTTCAAAATTTCAAACAAATTGTCTCTTTAGAAAGCGATACGAATGTAGTATGTTGTACTAGACTATAAAAAAAAAAAAGGGGGGGGGGAGGGCAGGGGAGAATTATGCCGATTAAATGGTGTAACACTTTCTCTTCATTCCCTAATACATATTCTGCACTATCATAGCTTCTGTATCACCACAGCTACAAATACTACCTCCACTGAAAGTCTAGCAGAACCAAAACATACTACACACTAGCACACCTGAATCACTGTAATATCTCTAGGACGTAAATCTAGATGACTGCCATGTGCTACCAGCCCAAGTGTGCACCCAAGATCTTTGGAGAAAGTCTCCCTCCCTGTCTCAGCCCTACAGCTGCTTATCTGGGCAAGCTGTGGCAGTGGGAATGGGAATGTGAGCACAGGGCAGAAATCATTTTGTGAAACACTGACTCCACAGAGACATCAGCCTCGCAGCGAGCCAACTAGAAAACTGGTTTCTGGCCAAATAAACTACTGCCTTTTACACAGCAACCCTTTCCCAAATAACAGGGAGAGCAGAAATGAAGTTTTAAGGAAAGTGGCTACTGTGTGTGTTGCTAACATACTAGCTGCTTCTTTCTTGACATTAGCTTTGGCTTTGCCACATGAATGTGAAAATATTCAGAAAAGAAAAGCCTCAGCAGTCCTTCCAGCACCATCAGAGAGTTCATAGAACGAGAAACAATTGTTCCTTTTGGGCATAGAGTACATTGTGATTCTTTTGGTTACATGTATGTAATATAATAACACTATATTGGTATTTTGCAACTTACACAGGTTTTTTTTGTTTGTTTTTAAAAACATTGTAAATATCCCTGTAAATAGCAACATACAATAGAGTTAACCTACTAGGTCGTAACATCAGCCTATTCTACTCAAAAAAGCAGCACTGACACAGTTACTTGGGTTTGGTTTTTTTTCCAGTTAAACTGGTCAATTAAAATTCCATGTGGATGCAAAGGATTTGTGCTTCCAATCTCCCTTGTTACTAAGATGCTTCATTCAGATAACACCTCAGAGCTCTTAGCAGGGCTACAGTGAGAATAACTCCTCTTCCCCCAAGACACAGATTTTCTATTCCCTATCTTGAGCACTCTGTGGAAGATTTTACATATCCTGTATCAAATGGCAAACACAGCAACACAGGTCACTGAAGAGGGCCTAAAGAAACATGGGGGGTTTCAGTATCTCTTATGACTCATAATTAAAAAGTAGGGAAGAAAACAGTGTAGGAGATGAAAAATGCATTCCCAGACTCCTGAGAAACTGTAAGAACATGGAAACAACAATAATGTCTATTTTCATGTGCAGTGGGACAGCAACCACAGATTGTGAAACAACCCTGAAGCACTTTATTATGGTGATTCAGACACATTCACCATCTCAAGGGAAAAACAAGCCTTCTATCACCACCACCAAAAAGCCAGTCAATTCCCACCTCCTCAGCCCAAATAGTTTGCACCATTTTGCTCTAATAAACATCCAGAGGCTTTCTGGGAGCTCACTCCAAGTTCAACTGAAGGATCCAGCAGTAACAGTGCTGGCTGAATGAAAACAGAGCTCAGGACCTTGTTGTTGCCAGGTCAGACAGTACTAGAATGTGCTAGACAGACAGACAGACATCTAGAATGGAAAAGAAAATTAAAAATAAAAATATGCCTTCATTTCACAAAAGGGAAGCCTGTCAAAAAGAAAAGGCTTAGAGTAATTCCAAGTCCTCTTACTATAGCATTCCTTGTGATGCCCAGGCATATAGGTGAAATCTTGTATCAGGGTCCATGCTTTTGAGAAACAAGAAAGGATTTACAATACTGTCAAAAGTGGAAAGAAAGATTTCATCTGTGCAAGCAAGTATTTTTATTTTTCATTTGTTTGTTTACCTTTAATACTCACACATTTATTTATTTGAAGTTGAAAAGGTTCAGGTTCATTACACACAAGAACCGCCAAAGCACATAAAATATTCCTAATTTTGGCTTTCATTGCTTTTTCTGCGATTCATAACATCTTTAAACTGTTTGCACCAAGGAGTAAATTCAAGCAGGATATTTGTAATGCAATTACTTCCCTCATAAAAGTTATGTGCTTCTAAATCTATTTAGTGGGTTCTGGAATAGTACAAATTTTGTAAGGGTGGCTCAGTACTATCTCTGCCAAGCAATAAGCAGATATATTTCAGTCACTACTGTATCTATTTGTTGCCTCAGGAGATATTTATTTTTTTTGGTGGCATCTAAGGAAATACATTTTGCTGCTTCATGATTGTTTATCCTTCCAGAAAAAAATGTAACCCAGCACTAACATCATTTGCATTTCAAGCTGGACCCCTAGTACTCAAGAGCTAATGGTTTAATACATACATGATACTGAACAAACTGGGAAAAAGGACGTCATGAACAGGACAAGTAGTACAATATTTGTAGGAAGTAAGATTTTACTTAATTCACAGCAGCTAACGGTATAAATATAAAATAAGAAGAATCAAATTTAGAGCAAATAGTTACTATTTGGCAGGTGGACACAGATCATACCCAGAGGTAATAATGCCTGTCACTAGTTCTAAGTTTTATACTAGATAAATAAAATATCCCACTAAAAATCTAATATATCTTTAGCTGTTTGTTGATATTTTGTATATGGAATCTAATCTTTTTTATTTCTTTTCACTTATTTCATTTTATGAATCATGTATTAAAACAAAGCTATATAATTTGGCTGATGTAGCAGTGTGGGGTTTTTTTCTAATGGATTGCTAGAATTACAAATAGGACAACATTTATTTTATACAAATAACTATTTTCCTTCATTTTCATTTGCCCAAAGCTATGTTTTATGTAAAAAGACAAGTTCAACAACAAAACTGATGTGCTTTTGTCTCTTTGAAAATGCAACTTATCCTTGTACAAGTTGCACAGGTTAACAGTGGTACTCTCCATTATTGCACATTATTTCCTATTGTATTAAGTATCTTTATCTAGTTATTAAAAGTTTTTAAAGTCTATATAGCCAAATGAGATTTAAAATGTTTGAGATTTAAAAAGAAAAAATGGCAAAAATCTTTCTTTTTTATTTCTAACAAAAATCTATTTCTAGGAAAGAAGTTTAGGATAAAGTAGTTTTAACTACCCTAAAATCCTAAATCTTTAAAAAACCACACACTTAAAGACATGTTTAATATTCCATGCCTTTAATTATTACCATGGGTAATATTTCTACAAGGAATATGCTTTTTGATATCCAGAGAAAAATCTGACAAATACGGTAAAAAAATAATTTGAAAATTAAACAAGATACACAACTCACAGATTTAGGAATAGTTGCTAAGGTCTCTACAGCTTTCATCCTCATTGACCCTGCTGAAGCCTCTACCCAAACCTAAAGCAAACCACACTGTACATGCTGGGATGCTCGAGTGCATTTACTACAAGGCTGCAAGGAGGGCAAAACTCTCTCACACCAGCTCTCAGCTGTACCAGGCAGGGTTGAAGCCCAGCACAGAAACTCACACCAAGAATAAGCTTTGTGCTTCCAGTGGCCTCATGCTAGTATTGCAGCAGAAGGAAATCATCCAAAATCACGTTGGAGGAACAAATGTGTTGAGGGAGGAAAAACATTTATATAGAAATAAGGATCTGGATCAAAAACTTGTTGGGGAAGGAAGCAAAAAGTGTAGGGTGAAGCAGATCAAAGTCAGGATGATGACCTGGGATGCAAGGATGGGGAGCGGGGAAGGAAATACAAAGCCAGGAGAAAGAGGTGGAGGAGGCCTGGCCCAGCTGACAAAAGATGACAAGACGACCTAGAAGTGGAAGAAAGAAAGGGGCAGGCATACCTAACAAGGAAGGGAACATCAGGAACTGGCTGAAGCTTAAGAGCAGAAAGAGCCAGGAGGAAGGGAAGGAAAGCATCTGAAACAAGATAAGGAGCCTGAATAAAGAAATGAAAAGGCTGGAGTAAGGCAGGAGCCTTATAGAAAAACAGTCTGTTACGATGTAAATCAAAGGCTAAAGTAAAAATAGGTCCTAGGTAAGCTGGCCTTTCCAGAAGTGCTGTATAAAATTCTGCAGTAAAGAAAGGACTAATCATACTTATGGAGGTAAAGCAAAGGGTTGGGAGGATCAGTGGAAAGGAGAGGACACTTAAAAGAGGAAATCAAAAGAGCTTGGCTTGTTTCCTAGGTTGAAAATATATATGATTGCTCTCTAAAAATACATCAGAGGGGAAGGAATAGTAAAATAACAGGAAGGGAAGGAACTATTTAATCAGAAATATAAATCATGAGAATAAATAAGCTAAGATCTGCCAGGAATAATTTTATGCTAAACAAGAGAGGAAGTTTTCTGTTGTCGGGTTTTTATGTGGGGTTTTTTATTATTATTTGTTTGGGTGGGGCATTTTTTTTATTTTTTTTTTTTTAAATCATAAGAGCAATAACTTGAATAACAACTGAAAAGATGCAGAGAGCATTTTTTTTAAAAGCACAAAAAACCCGATGCCCTATCAAGCTAACAAGCCAAAGCCCTCCTTCTAAAACACCCTTAAACAGCCACCTTTAAATCTTGTAGAGCAAAACCTGAGCTGATGAGGAGAGCTCTCAGAGGTGTGCAGAAGCAGCAGGCCCCTCACCTGGAGGCCCTGCCCAATAGGGCCTTACACTGGGGCTGCTTTTTTTCTCCCCTCCTGACAGCACTGGAGCCAGTAATATGCTCTAGGCAAAACCCACAGGTGGTTCTTCTCTCTGCCAGCTTTGCTTTTAGCCTCTT
Organism: Actenoides hombroni; assembly: GCA_024336885.1. Lineage (NCBI taxonomy): Eukaryota > Metazoa > Chordata > Aves > Coraciiformes > Alcedinidae > Actenoides > Actenoides hombroni. The sequence continues at coordinate 2,086,051 of WUAM01000310.1, forward strand.
AATTTCCAATGGCTACAGCCAAAAGCAGTGAGACAGCAAACCACAGTTTACTAAGGCCAGGACACAAAGACTGTTTTGGTGTTTAGCTTTTTTTTTACGCTCTGTGCTCTGTCTGATTTCAAAATATCCACACTGCCCTTCTGACATCTCTGTGTACAACTCCACAGTTGAAGGAAAGCAGCATTAGCTGAATTATTTTTGTAACATATAAATATATTGAAAGACCTGTAATCTCAAACACCAAGAGATCTGGATCTATTCTGTGACCTAGCGTAAATCAAAAATAACATACACACGCATCTACTTTGACAGGAGGCCTTGTTCTGTTTTTAACCGCTGTTTAATCACCATCCTACTTGCATTTAGAGTATATCTACTTACATTTAAGGGTGAAGTTCTGTTTCCATTTAATTAGAAATTACAGCATTACTTTGAGTGGAGGCGAGGATTTTACTCCACACAGAAGATACGCAGTAGTTGCAATTGGTTCATCTCTCCATTCAGGTGAAAATCTGGTACAATATACCCTAACTGAAAACATTTTCATTTTTATTTAACCAAAGTGGTTCCAAAACAACCAGACTTCCCTTAAGAAAAATGATCTAGAAATTAACCATAAGTAATTCATCATTTCTTTGCTATACAGAAGACAACACACTGGTCCCCACAAGAGAGAACTCCCCAGAACAACTGGTTAATTGTTTGTTTCATTCAGTAGTTACTGGGTACATTCCTGGTGAAAAAAGGCACAAAGCCATTCCACTACTAAGTATGTCGTTTTGTGGGTAGTATCCTAATGAATACTTTCAGTTTGCATGATTATTTTCAAAAGGTCTTCTTTATAGGACCTCTAATAAATATTTAAACAGGAGTAAAAACTCCAGCTAATCCATCTTCCAGCTCAGGCAGACTCCAGCCCACCCACATACCTCTCATCCTTTTTGCCCTAACTGTCGACTCCCAGATACCCAGGATTTTTTATGTTATTTATGTGCAAAACAAATATTTCAGTTAAAGTGACATTGTTTTACAGATGCTCTGCAGCCCCAAACAAAGGGCTTCAGCTCTGATCACACCCACATCCCAGGTTTTGTTCAAAACTGGCCGTTCCTTTCTTTTTCATGCAAAGAGAATTTTGAAACCATGACACCATCTTAACCAGTTGTTTTGCCCACTTGCGTGTATTCACACACGCTGATGCAGGCTACTCTGAACTCATGCCATAGGTTAATAGTAACTTCTACTGATCTCAAAGCCTTTCCTATACATTGCTTCCACAAAGGCTGAGGGTGGGAGAATACACAAGACCAACTGCACCCAGAAAAAAAACCTCCTTCACAGGGCAGTTTCCACCTCTTGAATGAGCACACTGAAACCAGATCAGCAATGGAAGTGAACGAATAAGAATAGTGAATGGACTGCTTAAATCCAGACATTCCAAATGAGATTAAACACTTTAAAATGCACCACAAGATCCTGTGCCCTAGCAAGAACACTTGGGCATCTACTGTCTCTCTCTCCTCACTGTCTCTAAAACATTCCCACAATAAAATCATCCTCAGTGACTGGGATGTTGGCCCTCCCTATGTCTTTTTTTTTTTTTTTTTTTTTTTAAAAGATAATACCTCTCAGTGGCATCAGTGCACCATTGACCAGGCTTTAGTATAGCTTGTTCTCTTCAAAGATGTCTAAAAATAAAATAAAATAAAATAAAATTTGGAATTCAGAAATTCAGATGTTGCAAAAGGCCCTTTTCCTCTAGTAAATTATGAAAAATATGTGCACTCAAACTTATTAGCAAGACACACTTCCCAACATCAATGAAATTACTTTGTCTATGATACGACTGAAAAAAGAAAAAAAAAAAAAGAAAACTTGCTTTTCTAAAAAGCACAGTTCAGTTTAAAAGAGAGCTGAAAGCTCCAAATCTAACTGCTGATTTATCCCTGTCTGCATCACTATTAGTTCTCAACTGCTACACTGCTTTTTAAGAAAAATCTGAAAATGTGTATCCAGTAGGTTAATGTATTATTTTTGTTTTCTCACTATGAGTTCAATTCGAACTGCTCCACATTTACAGCTAACTGACAGTCCACACTGAGCACAAGCTATCTGAAGGTAACCACCCTGAGCAGGTTTCAAACAGTTGCCTAATGGAGTGGTTTCTCTAGAACAGACGAGAAGGAGGAGGAGGAGGAAGTGAGAAGGGGAAGAAGCAAAGACAAGGAACTCTCATGGGTCACAAGTATAGAGATAATGCTCTCAGGAGTTTCTACAAACTTCTGAACCTTTAGAAACTTTAGCATATCCAAAAGTATTATGCCGAAAGGTCAAGTAAACAACTGCTCACCACCACCCCTTTGGTGGTGAGGCCATGAGGCCTGGGTCACAACTTCAAGTAAGGCAAACAGAAGGCCAAGAGCACCCCAGACACACCTACTCTCAGCCCGCAGCCACAGTCACGGCGCTGTCTCTTCAGGAACACTGCCTTGGATTCATAGATGCAGGCAGGCAGCACCTAAAGCTGGCAGGATCCAAGCCATGTCAATTTAAAATATGAAAGTCTGAGTTAGATTTCCTGTGACAACATGAAGACATGCCGTCTGAGCTTCCTGGAACCCCTCAAATCACCCCTGGAACTCCTCAAATCACCCCATAGCAACTAGATCCCTACCCTGTTAATCTACCCTGTTAATCTAAAAATGTGTATTATTTGTCTAAATGCAAAAGAGAAAAGGCATTTCTCTTGCAGAAACCACATTCATTAGCTGTAAATTACAGTGTTTACAAAGGGCTGGCCAAGGAGAGTCATTCATACCAATTGTACATGGCACATGTGACCATTTTACAAAGACGCTTGTACAGGTTGAATTGTTATGTTTACTTTTAGTATGTGAACTGGTTAGTCTACAGCACTAATAAAACCAGGCAAAGGCATTTCTTACAGTAAATTCTACCCCAAAGACAAGATGTCACAAGTGTTGTTATATAACAGTTAGAGATGTCAGATTCTTTGAGGATTTCTTGAGACATCTACAGATCACCTTTCTCTTTCCTCACCTCCCTTGCTTCCACCATGGCAAACATTAGGACTGACATTCAAAGTCAATCAGAAGGCAAGACCGTGGTTTTTTCTACTTCTGTCTTCCACATGCTCTTCATTCACCTGAATCTTTACTATTTCTTCATTCACCTACATGTTGAAATATTTGTAATTCAATGGATTTGAATTTAGAGAAAAACAAGGAATAATAATAAAAAAAAGTCTCTTTTTTTCACACCAAAGGATGAGATCACAGGACTGTTGATAATTATTTTAAAACAATTAAGCTTTCATTGAGTGATGTGACCATGCACATTAACATTGATGAACTACAGTCTTGCTCCTATCTTGAGCCTCAGAATTGCAGCCATGATGTCAAATAGCAGTTTTCCAGGCCCAGAAACACTTTTCTAACCATTTCACAGAGCAAAGAGAGATCTTATCTTTCTTAATACTTAATCCTCAAACCTGAACCAGTATTTCCTAGGTCTTCAGTGCTCTAAAAATGAGGCTTTTAACAGCAGACATATTAAAAAATATATTTTTTCTTCAATCATTTTCATTGATGGTATACTTAAATACTCCAGCCATCTCTGAAAGACAGCATCTCCAGTTGCCTTCTGTTGCTTCCCTTAGTCTCGGGAGCTCAGCCTTCAGCCACAAGTAACTGTCTGCAGCACTGCAGAGGAGGGGGGGGAGGAGAATGACTCATCTGTGTCTCTTCCCCAGTGTCTGAAGAATAGCTTCAGCTTGAACATGAGCAAGAGAACAGTCATTTTAAAAACAAGAAATGTACAACTCTGACTCCTTCATCTTCTACCCAAAAAGTTAAAAAAAAAAAAAAAAAAGTGGCAGATGAACAAAAAACTGAGCTCCTTGAACACAGATTAAAGAAGACAGACGGGGGAGAAATTGTGCCAAAATTGTTTGAGGTGTCCAAGACCCTGAAATGGCCATGTCTACCTAAGCATAGTTAATAACGCACCTCACGCCTAGATTCTGTCACAATCTCTGGCACACCCTGTAGAAAAAAATGTTAAGGAGTAGCTGAGAATTTGCAGATGTTTGCCACTTCTGTGCAACCTAAACAGTTCAAAAGAAGGAAGAGGTAAACAGGCTTCCAGGGTTCATGACATTTCTTAGTCAAAGGCAAATTCATAAACCATGGAAGTAACACAAAGTCTCCAAAACTATTCATTTCAAGATGTTTTCTTCACAGCTGGCATTAAGAAGTTTCAAGACAAGGAAAAATAAATCCAAATACTGCATACTAGCTGTTAGTAATTTTCCACGTTCTATCAAATCAGAAGGGAGAGGAAACTTTATTTCATTGACCCTTTCTAAGTAGTGTGATAAGATCCTTGGGCTTCTCTAACATCATCTCACCTTCCCCTTTGTCCCAGGGATAGGAAACTTTATGCTTCGTTTCTCATACATTCAAGCTGGCATTGCAGGCATGACCTGAAACTACAGCCTCCAGGTTTGGGACCTCAACATTGTGGACAAGCACAAAAAATTTTCTTTCCAATCAAGTTTGAATTTTTGCGCTGGAAATGTAATCCTTTGGGAAGACCAAATGCCAGTGACCGTTTCCTTGTCCTGATAAAACAGTATCCATTTTAAAAAAATCCATTCCTCCAGTCTAACTAGCGGTCATTTTCCTCAGGGTGCAGATGTAGAATGAGACGTGTGGCAGCACACAAGAAGCAGCCTTGTGAAGGCTCCCAGGCAGCCAGGCACACACCCACCAGGGTGCTGAGGAAGCAGACTTAGAGGGAGATCGTGATGCCTGCTTTTGGAGTAAATTCCCAGGCATCTCCTGAAGACTGAAACTCATTCAGACCCCAGAAAGTCCAAGGGTAACAGCTGCCATTCTGCGATAGGGACAAATTTAATAAAAACCAACATTTTTAGAACAACTAAGAAACTGCAGATTCACTCTGTTAAAAATAACACAAAACCAAATCCCTGCTTTGTACCCATGCCATGTTCCTGTATACAGACACAGACACTTCCTCCAAAAACAAACAACTGCTCTGGTACCTGAGAAAGATTTTGTTCAGGAAGTGTAATAAATCCCTAATGCCTCAGCCTTTTCAAAAGCCTTTTCTAAAAAGTATAAAAATAAAATAATTTTTAAAAAAAAATTAAAAATTGTATGGAGATCATGAGCCAGAGCTATATGCTTAAAAATTCCAGCATAATTTCAGGAATTAATGAAGAAGTTTCCCTAACACTTCCTCTCATTTCTTTAATATTGGTAAGATAAATCCATGCAGCATAAGACATTATAAATCCATTGAGATGAACATTCCCTGAGGTATGTACTGCGTAATAGCTGCAGTGGAAGCTATGCCAGTAACTAATTAAACTTATGCCTCAGGCTTCGGCTATGTCAATTCATCTATTCCAGATTTATTCTGTTTTTAAAAAGCAAGTAGATAATCTTCTTCATGAACTCTGTCATAAAAATAAAAAAAATTAAACAGTTACTGAACTAAAGATCTTTTAAAGTGGAAATACACTGTGGAGAAAATGCGTTTGATATGACAGGCTATCGCATTTGAATAAACATGGTAAAGTTTTATGCTTTTGTGAGTCAGCTGGTCATCCCATGGGAGTAGGCAGAAACTCTTTTTACAAAAAATAAAGGAGTACAGAAAAGAGTTTTGCTCTTGAGTAAAGGTAGCTTCTAAGAATTCCTATAGGATATAAGATGCTCATCCAAGATGATCATTGTCACATTACATGATGAATTTTACCACCTCAAGAGTTACCAGCTTTCATTGCATTATGCTGCATTCTTTGAGCTGTAAAAGTGTTCTGGGTTAGGTTATTTGTGTCAGTAAACTACAGCAAGAGTTACTCTTCCCATTTTAGCAGAATGGCTATAAAACTGATGTAGAAATAGCTTCTGCAAAAAAAACTGCTGCAGCCTTCACCTCACCCTCGTTGCTTTTGTCAGCATCTTCTCAAGGAAAGAGGACAGTTACATTTCCTTCCACAGTTCTTGTTACAAGGTTTGCAAGAAGGCAGCAAAATGACGACAGCACCTCTTCTTTTTAATTCCAGCAGAATTCAGTGGGAGTGTCTCTTCCTAGCTGCTGGTCATTACAATTGTTGCAATTCCACTTCAAAGGGTAAAATAACTTCCATATTAAGTAGCATTCTCTTCTTCACCAAAAGCCTGAGTTCATCTGCAAGCTCCATAAAGCTGAGGATATCCTCTGATGACACTACTTACGTGATCATTTTAGGGACACTATATTCATACAAACCAGTTGTTTGAATCATTCATGTTTTCATGTTTTACAAAAAGAAAAAAAAATAATAATAATTAAAAAAAATCTGAAACTCAAATCAGAAACATATTGTCATTAACTAGCTTTGCTTTTGGCATGCTACGCTGAAAACAGACAACTAGATGTTATTTTTCCTTGCATCAGATCATGCCTGAGTTTATGCAAACACTGAGCAAGCAGTCCAAGTTCACAAAGAATGAAACTGCTGTTTGCCATCTGCACTGGTAGTGTTGTACTGCAGAACATTAAGCTTTGTTTAGCATATTTTATGCTCAGAGTGTCACCAAACAGTACTAACCAGACTGGTTAAACGCTGGTGTCAGAGAAGCCACTACAGCAGCCATTAAACGGCTATCAAAACTTGAGAGCGAATGTCCTTCTTGAATGTTCACATCTATTTTACTGTAAGCAAATATTAGAGGTATCACTAAACATTTTAGAGGCAAAGTTACATAAACGCATGAACAATTTTAAATAATGCAGTCATTATTTAGTTATTAACCAGATATTCAGAAGAAAGAAGGTTGGAATAATACAAGTGTTCAGTTCTTAACATGGAGAGAACTTGCAGCCCTGAGGCCTTAAGTATAATTAGCTGCGGAACGAAGGCATGCCGAGTTGCTCTAGCACAGAGATTCATCAACTTGAACAATAAGTGTTTCCAGTAGGTTCTAACGGTACAATTTGCAGACATGCCTATCCAAAACAGCAGTCATAACTAACTCTGATCTTTAGAGGCAACCAAGGAAGACAATCTACATACCACTCTTGCCACAGAGAGGGAAAGAGAATTCTGAACGACACTCAGCCTCTGCAAAGGTAATAGATGCAAAAAAAATCCAACCATATTTTACTGATTCAACTTTAAAAGCTTTGTCCTTAGGCAATTATTATTAGTTCTTATTAATATCATTTTAAAAAGTGAGGTTTCAAAAAAGAAAAAGACAATAAACAAACACCATAGATACTTCATTTTAAGACACAACACTGGTCCATACAGTTTGCAGTATTTTCTGCTTCTGCTCAGAGGCTGAAAGGAAATTCAGTGTGTGGTCTGGAGATAGATAAGAGATACACACACATTGACAGAGCCATACATTAAAATGTTCAAGGAAAAGCATAACTTTAGGAAAATTCATCTTATTATTAGCAGCAGTGCAATCCAAAGGGCACACAATAGACTACATGAGCTTTGGATCGAATCCATGAAGCTAATACTACAAACCATCAATAATAAAAGATCCCACAGAACAAAGCTATGCAAAGTAACTGCTGTGAGAAGCCATGAATATCTGTCAGAAGTGAAATCCCAAAAGAAAATCAGAGGAACTGATTTTGATTACACCACTGACTGCAGTTTTAAAGGATGCTAATTGGGGGAAATCAATATAAAGTCACCATGGCATATTTGAAAACACTACAGGACAAAAAAATATTACAAACATAGCTGTCTGTCTTTGCCAGTAGACATTGCCATGGAACATAGTTTTTTAATCCAAAATTTCTTCACTACTTGTACTAAACGTTGGAATCTATTGTACAAACAGAGGGCCCTGCTGGGGGGCTCCTAAGAGCCATTCTGCTTAACATCAGTGCTTCTTAACTTCATATGTATCCCTTCAGCTCTCACTCACCTTGCCACTCTGTCTTACTTCTAAACCTCTGTGAAACGGGTGGAGTAGAGATGTCTACAGACACAGTTTATGGTGTGCAGAGAAAGCCACAGAGACATGCTTATCAACAGGAGTGATAATTGAGGAAGAAGATGCAAGAAAAATCATCCCCAGACCCCCAGAAGAAAACAAAAGCACAGCAGAGTTTATGTTGGATTTGAGCATTACACTGCATTTCCTCCAGTCCACTTTCATCTTACTGTTGGTTTTTTTTACAGCACTTAAATTTTCAGCTTTATTACCCTGGGCTATGGTGCCCTATCCAAGCCTTTTAACCTCGATCCATGGTTTCACTCCCTTTCAGTCACCCATCTCAAATTCAGACCTTGTTAGTAATTCAACAGAAATCTTAACATTGTGTGCTGTTTTTTCATTCTTCTTTTTTTTTTTTTTTTAATTTTAACAGTGGTAATCAGTTTTAACTGTTCAGAACAGCAAGAAGATGCCAGTCATTACAATATTCTCCTGCAACTTCTCTACCATAATTTCACTGTTCCTCTATTTTCCTTACTTAAATCTAATACCAACCTAATACCAGTTTGTTGCAAGTTTGTTATAGGTTTGCCTAGGAGAGGCAAATATTCCATTTCCAAATGTAATCTAGACAATTTTCTATCTTGGCTTGGCCTATGCCAAGTGTCATTGAACTCAGGGACAAAATTCTACTGCAAGATTTTTTTTGCTTTCTGTACTTCCTTCTTACAGGTACAACACATTGAGAATATGGCTGCTGAAAATAAATTTTATTTCAAAACAGAACAGGCTTCTCAAATGCTCTAATCTGAAAAGATCTTGTTCATTACAAAGGCTCTATCTTTGCAGAGCGATCCATGAATGACAAAAGAGGAGTGTGATTCATTTGGCAGCCAAATTATTTTAATCATTCCACAAAGGCACATAAAGCCCCATACACATCACAACTTTTGTCTTCCATAATCGTTTTTCCCTTCCCTTTCACTCAATCATTTTTCTCTAAATTATTAAATCCTTCTTTCCTCTTGTTACAGTTTGGGAATTCTCTGACTGTAAAAGCTCATAAGAGGTTATACTTAGCAGTAAAAGAAAGACAGTTGTATAGAAAAGATGGCTCTATGGAAACTGTGAAATGGGAGGCTATTTCAGGTAACTAAAAAACCTGGTGCTCACTTCACTGTATGACTTCCTTCAACAAAATCCATCCCAGCCTGCATCCTGCTTACCAGACAGCATGCATGTGGTTCACTGACTGACAGACAGGGTTCACAAATTAACAGGCACACAATCAAACCAGTAAAAAGTAACTTTGGAGAAAAGGCCAAACCATACATCTAGTAGCTAATGAGATAAGCAATCTCGATGGCATGAACAAATCCAAAATAATCATTTATGTACAGCTCTAAAAATCTTATAATGAGATGTGTTTCAGAAAAAGTTATAGAAACCCAGACTAGCTGGAAAATTACTATGTTTTCAAAACAACCTACAGATTTTGCATCTCCCGTAGTTTTGAGCCCATTTGACAAATACAGGTCCATAAACGATTTACACATTACTGAAAGTATAGGGAAATTATTAAATGGATAATGGATGAGTCAAAGTCAATATACATTGCAATACTGAGGTTTAATGCAGCATACTATGGATCATGGTGTGTCTGTCCAGCACATGAAAATGTGCTATACATAAAATACTGAGAAGTGCTGCTATTATTCTCAAGAGAATGAAAGCCTACCTTACATCAGTAACTCAAGCAAAGAGAAGACCTTCAATGGCTGTATAAAGCAAAGAGCAAACAAGACTGATGACATACCACAAGGAACAAAACAATAAGCCATCTTAACTCACAAGAAGAATGCTTGCAAAACAGCAAGTGATAAAAACATTAATATAGTGTAAAGGAATGTTTCTAACCACGGAAGCAAAGAGATTTGCAAGCAGCACTTGCTGGGCACAGCAACAATACAATGAAGCTTCACAAATGTGAAATACAGGACCTACAAGAGTAAAGAGGCTGGAACTATGAACTAAGAGATGTGTTCCAAATTCCAAACTGATTTCATGCTGTTGCTCTCTCATTCATAAACATATCCATACATATAGATACACCTGTCTATGTTAAGACGACATTTTTCCCTCCCCCCTGAGTAATCTGATGCTACTCAGAGTTATATCTCTGTCTCCTGTGGTTGATTAATACTCTGCAATTTGCACTTTCTTGTATGCAAGTTTTTCCAGCAGTTCCCTCCAAGCACTCTCCTCCCTCGATTCTTTTACATTGGACAAGCTTTGAATTCATACTGCTGTATTTCACAGAACGTGGATACTCTTCTCTGCAGCTGACTACTTTCACAAAGGGTTACTTAAGATTTGTAATAAGTTAACTCACTTCTACACAGCTTACAGTCACATCAGAAATTGTGGGATATGGGGAGAAAGAAGGAAGGAGGGAAAGCATGGCTTGTAGAAACCTAGGATTAAAATAAATAAATAACTCATCTAAAGGCACTGGAGCTGACTCAGCCTATTCAACTGCTTCAAGAATCACAATTTCATAATGTTGCTAAAACCTCCTTCTTTATTCCTGGCATAAGTTTATGTGTGTGTAAGCAGTGGGAAAGGGATCGTACTTTTAATTAGAGTGTGAAAAATGGTGCTCATTGAAAGAAAAAATATGTAGTTATAATTAGAAATGGAAAATAAACCCAACACTTCCCTTGATTATACAGAAAAGGCATCACTTGTTCACAAGACACAGACTCTAGGTTAGCCCAGAGTCTTATCCTCCACACATGAACTAACAATCCTGTTTAGTGACTCATAGCTAAATGAACTATATAGAGCCAAAGTAACAAAATCAAAAGAATTGTTTTTACAGACTCACAGAATGGCTGCGTTAGGAAGAAACCTCTGGATATCACCTAGTCCAAGCTCTTGGCTCAGAATATGGTCAGTGAGAGCAGGATATTCAAGTCTCTGTCTAGCTGGCTTTTAACTACATCCAAGGATGAGGCCTGCACCATGTCTCCGAACAAAACTGCTCCTGTGTTTGACTGGCCTCACAATAGGACATTTAAAAAAAATCTTTAAATGGACATTTCTGCATTTCAGTTCACGCCCGTTGACTCTCCTCCTTTCACTGTCTACTGCCAAGAGGAGTCTGGCTCCACTTTCTTTACTCCATCACATCACATCACATATTCAGATACATTGATAACATCACCCTGAGCCTTCTCCTCTCCAGGCTAAACAGCCCCATCTCT
>WUAM01000310.1:2115748-2126378 GCA_024336885.1 Actenoides hombroni
CCTCCTCCAACAAGCCAGTAATCTCATCATGGAAGGCTAACTGCTTGGTCAGATGTGACTTCCCCTTCATAAATCCACGCTGACTACTCCAAGCCAGCTTCTTGTCCTTCATATGTCTGGAAATAGCTTTCAGGATTATTTGTTCCATTACCGTCCAAGGGGTCAACATGAGGCTGATCAGCCTGTAGTTCTCAGCAAAAAGGAGGTTGCCTGCTCTTCTTGAAGACTGGAGTTACATTTGTCATCTTCCAGTCTTAAGGAACCTCTACCAATTACAGTGACCTTTCAAAGACTATCAAGTGTGGCCTCCCATTATCATTTACCTCTCTTAGCATATATGCCATGGGGCCACGGCCTTGTTCATGTACAGTTTGTTTCCCTAACTTGGTTCTCCTTCACTGGGGGTAGGTCTACCTTGCCCTGGACTTTGCCACTGGCTGCAGGGGCCTGAGATTGCTGAAGGCCAGTATTACTTTTCAAGACTGAGTCGAGTAAGGCATAAAGTGCCTCTGTGACAACGCCCTGGTTCCCATTCAGCAGCAGGTTCACACTTTTCCTATTCTTCCTTCTTGCCACTGATGTACCCATAGAAGTCTTTCTTGTTGTCACATCTGTACTGGTTTCAGCTAGGACAGAGGCAATTTTCTTCAGAGCAGCTCACATAGTACTTATGTTTTGGGTTTGCAACCAAAGCAGTGTTGATAACACTCAGATATTTTAAGCTATTGTTGAAGGGTGCTTATGCAGTCTCAAGGCCTTTTCTGTTCATTCACGCTGCCCTGACCATCAGCAGACTGGGGGTGCACAGGAACCTGGGAGGGAACGTAAGTAGGGACAGCCAACTCCAACTGACCAAAGGCATATTCCACACCATATGATGTGCCCAGAAATAAAAGCTGTGAGAAAGGGGGTATCTTTGGAGTCATGGCATTTGTCTTCCCAAGTCACCATTACATTTGATGAAGACCTGCTTTCCTGGAGATGGCTGAACATCTGCCTGCTGATGGAGAGCAGAGACTGAATTCCTTATTTTGCTTTGCTTGCACATGTAGCATTTGCTTTACTTAATAAACTGTACCTTTATCTCAACCCACAAGTTTTCTTACTCTTACCCCTTCAATTCACTTCCCCATTCCTCTGTGGGAGAGTGAGCGAGAAACTTTGTGGGACTGAATTGCCCACTGGGGTTAACTCACAACAAATTCCTCCCCACATTCAACTCCAGGTGGGCTTGGCCTTTCCCAACCCCAACCCTGCACGCACTGACGTTCTTTCTACCTTTGTCCCAGATTATTTCTCCCTGCTTTCACCTCTTGTATTCTTTTATGTTTGATTTTTGTCCTTGTTCATCCATGAAGATATCCTACCACCTCTGCTTGTTAGGACAGATCACTATTGAGCTTGGAAGAGGTGATCTCTGAACCAACTAGCTGACCTGGATCTCTCTTTTCTCCACAACTGTCTCCAGTGGGATTCTTCCAAGCAGAGCCTTGAAAAGGCCAGTCTTCCCTCTTCCAGTCCACGGTTACAATCCTACTTTCTGCTTTTTCCCCCGTTTTCTCTGGATCCTGAACTTTACCATCTCACGGTCAGTGTAGCCAAGACTCAGCCTTCAGATGCAGAAATAATTCTTCCTTGTTTGCAAGTATGAAATCCAGCACTCAACACAATCCAGTATCATCCTGGATTGCTCACACCCAGGGCATCAGCAAACTATTCTATCACTCCAGCAGATATCAAGGTGATTGACATCCACTACAAGGGACAGATCCTGCCAACATGAGCCTTATTCCAGTTGTCTGAACAAGGCCTCATCAACTGCTTCCTGTTAGATGTTTTGTAGACACCCACCACAACATCGCCCACATTGGTGTGCCCTCTAACCCACAAACTCTCAAGTGGTTCATCATCTGTCCCACAGTAGAGCTCCATGCATTTCAGCTGCTCTGCTCCATAAACAGCACTCCCCTTCCTCAACTGTCCATTCACAATAACCTGTATCCATTGCAGCCCTCCAGACAGGTGAACTATCCCATCATACCTTCAAGATTCTAACAAAGTAACTCTGCAACTGCATGCAGACACATAACTCCTCTTCTTTGCACACCACACAGTATGCATGAGAGCACAGACATTTTACAGAGGCAACCAGACATGCTGATTTCCCAGAAAGAGTAGAAAAGCTTTCCCTGTAATTCTGAAAGGCACCTCCTTGTTTATACAGATATGCTTGGGAAGGGCCCCTCTCAGTCCTCGTGTTTTGTTTACAAGGTCCCCACTGTTTGTATCACCCCACACATTTTATTTGCCAGCTGTGTCTACTGCTTCCTCAAAAGATCGTTGGCTAGCCTCTCATTCCCCCATCATTACTATTTCAAAGCTCTCCTCACCTAGTTGGCCAGTCTGTTAGCAAAGTTTCCTTCACCCTACTAAAGTCAGGTGGATCCCATCTTTTCCAAGCAATCCTCAAAGAGGGTCTCATGTTCATAAAACAAAAACTGTGTTGCTGACACCAGCTGTGCAACCAGTTGTTACCTGCAGGATCTGTCCGCTCATCCTCATCCTCGCCTCTCACCAAAAGAATCAAGGAGAAAACCACCCAGGCTCCCATGCCTTGATTGGCATCGCAGAGCCATACAGTCACAACTAAAGCTTTCCAGATCACTCCTGGCAACATTAGCGAAGCCTGCATGGAAGAATAACAGAGGTTAGTAGTCTGAGGGTCAGACAAGCCTTGCCAGCCTTTCCACAACATTACGTATCTAAGACCCTAGCAAGCAACAAGCCTCCCTAGATGACAGGTCAGCAGATGGGAATTTCCACCCCTTGCAACAGGGAATTTCCCTACCATTATCACTTGCCACTTTGCTCCTGAATGGCTCAGATGAAGCACCAGCTTGGGTGCTTCACTATATGGAACACCCAGACCCTCATCACATACAAGAGCACTGAATGTGTTCTGTAATTGCAGATCTTGAGGTGGAGCAAGAACCTTCCTCCTGATGTGAGAAGTCATAAACTTCAGACTTCCAGACTTGCCATTGTAGGAATCTCCAATCCCAAAGAGGCACAGACTCTGTCTGCCCTTCATTCATAAAAGTTGGCATTTTGGGCTCTTGAAGCCTTACAGATTTGGTAATTGTCTAGAGAGCCCAACCCTTTGAGCTTAAAACATCCAGCCAATTTTTAAAACCACCTAATTGCCCCGCAGTATACCACCACAACTACTGAACCATCCCACACCACCTTTGGCACAGTCTCTGGACTCTTTCTGTGCCAACTGCTTACACAAACTACAGAATCCATTGATCTTGAAAGCGCCATTCCAGTTAAATAAAAAACAAAACCGAAAACAAACACAACAACAAAAAAAGGCCTATTCCTAAACTAGGGACTACAAATAGCATCAGTACTATCCATATATGCCTGCTTTATGCCAGAGCAACCAGTAAAATTGGTTCAGAAGTTGTATTTACATGGTAGTTCTCCAAAGACTCTTGGATTCAGGCAGCAGCACCAAGGTACACACACTACTTTAAGACTTGCACCAATGAGACCACAAGTATTTGTCTTGCACCAGAAACCACAACAGCACTCAGTTTCAAAAAAAGGCAAAATTCAGCTTATTTAGCAGAGTACTTCCAATTTGCTTGAACCTCAGGAAAGATTTTTTGGGAGCAATGCCCTGTATCCTTCATTTTTACGCAGCCTACTAGGATGCAATTGCTGCAGGACTGGAGCTTGAACATTGTTTTTCATATGTGCCAAGTCATTTCTTCTCCTTACTTAGAAAGCTTTTAAATCCTATTCTCAGTTTGCTGTGGATGCAATTACATACTGCTTTGCTCTAAGTTCTCCCTAAGCAACCAGGAGGTGGTTAAATAGCTACAAGGGGGAGACGGCAATGGAGCAAGGATTCAGGCTGTCTCCAACTATTGATTCTTCAAACACTCCTCAACATTCAGACTGTCACAAGATCTACTGAAGGAAGGCAAGCAACTCTCCCACTCTCTAAGTTTTTTAAAAGAGTTCTAGGGGCTGTTGCTGTGCTTGCACTTTTCCCCTAAGAAGGCTGTAAAACTGACATGATTCCTGACAATTTCATTTTCTTATTAATTATGTTCTCTCTTTTATGAGGAGAGATCAAAAGGTAGGACAGGGCTGTTGAGCTGACTCTAGAGCTGCTTGGGTAGGCTGGAGACACTGAAGTTATGCCTTGCACTGATTCGCATACAGACAGCTGCAGCTGATCCAACGCTTTTGTTTTACTGGAAGTTTGATTAAACAAACAAAAAACCCTTTACTGGTCAGGCTCTTCTCTGTCTGTAAAAGTTTCCACTTATTAAAAAAACACGTATAAATATTTTTAAAAGCTGTCTCCTCTCAGAGAATTTGATTACAGCAGCATAAGTGTGTGTAAGCTGTCCGAGACATAGGAGTCACCAAAAATGGACCACACATTCAAGATGTTTATAAACTCTTCAAAGGAAACCAAGAGCACAGTTTGGAAAAATGAGTAAGAGCACATCTAACAAACGTGTAGATTGTGACAAACTGACAGGAAGGTACTTATGAGATCACTCAAAATTTTCATTTATTACACTGCTGAAGTTTGCAGAACATACGACAGCCTAAAACTGCTTTATAATTTATAGGTCCATGTAGTTGCAGTTTTTCAATCAACTTCATGCTAAAGCATGCTAAACCATAACACCTTCTCAAATTTGCTTTGAAAAATTCCTTCTGCCAGTCAAACTTATCTTTCTTGCTTCTTTTGAGGTGATACTTTGTCTTCATGAAAGCTGGATAATGGAGATAACGTTGATCCAGATATGCTAAAAAAATAAAGCAGATCTGAGTTTTGCTCCACATCTGCAAGTACAACATACCTCATCCCTGAACTGCTGTGCTAGATTTCTCCTCAGGTACTGGACTAAAACAGTGTCCGGGTTTGCACAATGACTCATGACGTGAGAAAACACTCCATGGACATTGAGCTCAAACTAATTTTATGCGTTAGCCAACAAAGGCTGGTCTCAGGCCTAGCTCTGCCAAGGTAAACAGCTTGTTACGTTAACAGCCAGAAGCCAAATCCCTTTTGAGCCAAAAGCAAAATAAAATGGCAAAAGTGGGGCAAACAGATCTGGATTCTCTTTTTGGTGCATTTTTCTTCAAAATATTGTACCTCATGATGCCTGAAAGTCAAACCTGCCCCAGTTTGCAAACTCTATCTATTAAACTCTTTCTGTTGGAAGAAGGCATTTTTCACGTTAGGAATGAAATCCAATAACAAAAGCTATTCAAGCTATTTTCATCTACAAAGAGGAATGTTCATTCCCTTGCCAACACAATCAGCTATTCCTAGCCTTGTATCATCATCAATCCAAACTGTAACATAAAAACTCATGAAACAAAATCAAAGCTAGTTATTACCAACCCTGCTGGAGAGTGGCACAGTACAACTCATTGCTGCAATGTCAGGGACAAAGATTTTTTTTTTAATTTAATGCTTGGTGGTTTGGGTTTAAAATACAAAATTTTAAATGTTAAAGTTATGAACCAGGAATTGAAATGCAACCCCTCAGCTATATTTTTAAAAAAGCATATCTGGAAAAAACCTGTTGATTAAAAGTTTAACTATTCATACCCTTCATTCCCCAAGTTAGTCTTACGCATACACATGAAATGATTTTGTGGATAATTATAAACATTTTCCCTAGTTTGTTTCCTTGCCACTTTTTAAATTACAAGTAAAATCTAATCTCTTAAAACCGACCTAGTCGGAATAAGCATTTCTTTAGTAATGCCACCAATACTTGAAGACAGAAGTGGCTCAATTTATGCTATTTTTCCAATTACTGCACAGTGTCTTCCCAAGCAAGAAATGAATCAAGAGAAGAAACAAAGACTTGCTACTGTGTCACAAAAACTACATTACTAAATCAGCTTCTGGTGACATCTGAAGTGTGTAGGCACAAAGGAAATGTAATTAACGTCTTTGGCACTATTCCACCCAAGGAACAGCATCCGTATGGCAATACCACCTTCTGCAGTGGTATGGTTTCACAACCAAACATATCCCTTAAATCTAGTGTAGATACAGCAGTAAAAGAGTTAAGAGATTCTCTACTGCAAGTTTTATGTTTTCACTGTTGTTAGTCACTAAATTTCATGTGAATGATAAACACACACATTGCATTGGCTTACCCAAAAAACCAGAACTGAAACTAGACAAACTACCTTCAAATATTCCACACTAAAGCTTTAAATTAAAGTTCAAGTTATGTTTTCTCAGAAGTAAGTGCAACAGAGCTTTTCTCTTTTGCATAAAGATAACTGTTCAGAAGTAACAAAGACTACTAGCATGAACAGGCATCCTACTCTTACATCACACTCTGCATAAGCCTCTACAGGAAGGTGTCAGTGATGACAGAAGGCTTCACGTTCTCTGACATCTACAGTAAATTGATCAATTATCAAAACCTATTAATCAAGAAGTTGGAATGTGTTTCCTTTCTGTTACACCACATTTCTCTTATAAAACAAAGATTCATTTGGTAGCAAATAATAGTGTATCAACATTTTCAGTGTAAGTACTTTTATAATGGGTTAACAATCTGGCCATCAAATTCCACCTGCCTCAAAATTTGCTGGACAAGGCCTTAATTCAAATACGCTGCTCTGTTTGAGAGATCTAGACACAAACTGGTGAACATACTACACTTTTAGGGCTTATTAACTTACTTTAAAAAAAATAACTATTTTTGCTATACAACAGGTTGCAGTAAAGCTCAGTAAAACATTAGGATCCACTATGAGGGAAAAAACCATTACTTTTATTAGACCAAATGACAAAGCATGGCTTATATTCTGAACCAAAATGAGAAAAACAAAAACAAAACACGAACTACACTATATTCAATAGTTCTGGCTTCCTAACCTAGACGTGAAGGGCCAGAAGGCCTGAACGTCAAATAAGACCTACATGGTCATTGTTTTCTGGAATCTAGGAATACTGAGCAGCTGGCAGGGCAATCACATGTGGGATGCTATGGTACAAATATGTTTGAGGGAAGAGGAGGAAGACAGATTCATATAAGGTCTGACAGGATTTACTACAGACAGGACAGCACTGATGAAAGGGGAATGCACTGGTGTAACCACTGAACACCCTTCTGGGGCTCCAAAAGTCCCTCCTACCCAAAACCATCACAGCTATCGCAGGCGTCACGCTATAACTGCTCTACGATGATTATAACTAAATGTTTGTTAGCATCTGGGAAGGAGGAAGAGATCAGATGGGGCTCTTCTACCAGAGAACAAAATAATCGGTAGTTTACAAAAACTGAACTCTCTCAGTGTAATTTCAAATTTTGTTCGTTTTTTAACATTTTTTCTTTTGCAACACTTACTATTAGGAGTAATACTCTCCACTAGAAGTATTTGCAAGGATTCAGCTTCATGAAAAAGAAAAGCTTTAAGGGGAGGAAAAGCCAGTATCACAAGGGAAACCTGTACTATTCAATCTTCAAGAGCTGCTACATGATAACTTCTCTGCTAAGACAACAGCTTTCAGTTTACATTCTATTTTCCTATTTCCCCTTCAAAAACAATGAGAGGGAGCTAAAGGTCATAGACCTAGAATAGTATCTTCACTGACTCACTCCATCAAAGAGCAGAGGTGTCACAGAAGGGGCTGCCCAAGTCATACTGCAGATGGACCTTTTTAGGAGTCCCCTCCCACAGGCCACAAGTGCTCTTCACCCAGTCTGCACACTCATTGGAAACATAGTAGGCAGCCACAGAGCACTGAGGACAGAGGGAAAACATCTGAGAGGGGCACCCGTTGTGTGCAATTCACATGTACACACGCGCACAAGCACAGAAACAGAGGAGCTGTGCAGAGGACCCTAACTGAAACCTCATTTGGAGGACAGAGTGAACACTTGGCCTAGGGCTGTCCTGATGTGATTCTTCTCTGGGCAGCAGCAGAGCTGAAGCTACTCCCACTGACATAATGCCTGAGTTGTCCTCCAGGAAAAGAGGAAAGCTAGTTTTATGTTTTACAAAGAGGGGTGGGTATGCTTGGATTCAGTTTAAAAAAAAAACACAACAAAAATAAGTTATTCTAGTGGAATTCACCCAACAGGACAAGAAATACTTTCTATTCCAGCTAAGGCATTTGGTATGACCACAATTAATCGCGCAAGTCTCACATTTAGAGTTAGGTAAATAACGACAGTAAGTCAGTGTGTCTGTATTTCTGTATATATGTGAGGCATTTCCATTTCAAATACACATCTCATAGCAGTTCTGTGGTAAACAACTTCAGCAAGGTACTTCTAATATATGTTACAAATTTGTTAAGCAGCAGTTATATCTGTATTCCCAGAGGCTCCCTTATATACCATTTTGCACTCAACAATGCATAGAATTTATTGGGCCAAATCTCTTTAACCCTTTTGAAAAAGCAAGCTTGCATAGATAATCTCTGGCATCCATGGGGCTGGCAGTCGAGGAAGCACTTGTATTCCACAAATTAATTTAATCTTTTCCTGCAGGACAAAGTGGTCCTTCTGTCTTGGACAACGGACTGCTAGACTCAGACTTGGTACTGAAAGAGATTAATTTTACTGTAATTCACTGGTTCTATCAACCAGAGTACCTCTCAGATATAGCAGATGCTCCTTGTTGTCAAGGTTTAGGGTCAGGGTGGCCCCTTAGACCCATAACAGACACTCTCTGTTAACTCCCCTCCCTCCCCAGAGGGGAAGAGAAAGGGAATGAGGGAGAGAGACTTAGACATTAGAAAAGGAAACTAGAACAGCTTGAAGGAAAATAATAATAATGGAATATATACAGATATATACAAACCCAGTATCAACCCCAACCCCCCTGATGGCAATTCCATCACCATCACCACTGATGCTGTGGAGCAGGCACCGGGAGAGTCGCAGACTGGGCCCCGCAGCAGACGGGAGCTGTGTTCAGGAGCTGGATTCTGGCACTGGATTCAGGAACACACAGACTGGGATGGAAGGCAGAACGGACAGAGGCCTCCTTAGGTGTTCCAAGGAAGAAACCAAAAGAGGACCCGAGTCAAGCCAAGCAAAGCTGGCAAAGTGGGCCAAGAGGGCAAGGAGAGGGCCGAGACCCTCATGATCCCTCAGCTTTATATTGAATGTGACGTCTATGGGCTGGAATCCCTCGCTGGTCAGTTTAGGGTCACCTGTCCTGTCCGCTCCTCCCTGCAGGTGCAGCCTTTCACTTTCTGCACCCTACAATGTGCTACACAAGATTCAACAGTGGCCTTGATCTGCACACCAATCCTAGGTACTAACTCTAAACGTGGGGTGTTATCCCTGCTAGAAGCAGACACTGTCTGTGAGAACAGGCTGCTAACTTCAGACAGTGCAGTTAGTTAAAATAACTGAGCGGAAAAGTAAAATTACAGAACAGAATTAGTTCTGTTCTCACTCAAACCAGGACAAGTTCAAACTCAAATGAGCATTCATTTGGTGAATCACAACCATAAAACAAATGCAAATGGTATTGCCTTTATTTGTATATATTATATTTTTAAAGAGTAGCTTTTTCTTTAAATTCAAAGAGGATTGGTATAGACACTAGGGGAAAATAATAAGTTTTCAGTGATCTTTGCAGTATTGAGTGACTCTAGAATTCACTGCATCAAAACTCACAAGGTATCAGAGGAAATATACATATTTGCTGAGGAATGCATAAGTAAGATTTTCATAATTCATTGAGCAAATTATGCCATTAGAAGCTATGTTTACTTAACCCAAAGAAACAAACCAGGCCTGATAGATGAAATAAACTGTGGTGAACATTTATGAACAAGCAGTCAAGCATAATCACATATATGATACATGGGGAAAATTCACAGAATTGGGTACTCTGAGAGGAGATACTAATGGAACATGATGGGAGGTGAACAGAACCAATAGAGTTCATTATTACAGCACTACAGTGAAAAAGCAAATTCAAGAGAACAGCTAATGTCATATTGTACACAACAGGCCATATTAGTGCTAGGGAGAAGATCCATAAACACACCATCAGGCTATCTAAACTAGCAACACCAGTATATATGTATGGAGAATAATTTCATCACAGCAAGACAAGATATTCCTGATACCTGCTTTTCTTTTGTGGTAGGTTTTTTTGGTTTTGGTTTTGTTTTTTTTTCCTCAGTGGAAAAGGACTGCTGAAATGGACTGTGAATTTTTCACCAGCTGTGTTTGTCATTGCAGGCTGTTGACTCCTGTTGTGCTCCCCCAGTGGAGCTGCATTAGTTTCTTTGGAAAGCTATCAGTTGAGACTCAGGCACATCTGACCATCTGCTGTTTGCTGTGAAATGGATTAGTACAGTCTGCAGTGGTGCTTCGTGAGTTGTGACTCCGGACCTTTTCATTATACTAAATGGGCATATCCCTTTAAGATTTCTAATTGGATTGTTTGTTTGTTTTCTAGGATGAAGGGATGAGATACTGGTGGAACCTTAAGTATTTTCTTTACTGTAAGCCATTAGATTAGTAGAATCCTTGGTCCAGTCTTCCTGTGAGGGCTGCAAAGAGAGTCATTTGAGACCAGGAAAAATGTGGGGCCA
>WUAM01000310.1:2153327-2170773 GCA_024336885.1 Actenoides hombroni
TATATATATTTTTTTTTTTTTTTTTCTCTATAGATTCAGGATATTAAGATTCTTAATATACATTTTTTTTCTCTATGCCTTTGTTACCACCTGACTGAATTACTGTAAACTAACCTAGCGTGGGCCCAGGAGCGGAGACCACAGAGATAACCAAAGGCTTACAGGTGAATGGCTTTATAAATGCACAGAAAGACTATAGCAAGATTGACACTGATCACAGTAGTTAGCATTATAAAAAGGTTTTCATTCCTAAGCACTCAGGCCTCCAACAAAATAAGCAGTAAAAAAAAAAATCTTGAGTAAGAAAAAAACCTTTTTATCAAAATGTCTCAGTTTTCCAGTACTGCCATTTTAAGTTTTCCAACATGGTCATGACAAAGCATTCCTGTACGTATTCATCCTTAAATTTAAAGGTTTTCTCTTCACCCAGTTTAAACAAACAGTGGCTTTCCAGATAAGAGAAAAAAAAAAAAAAAAAAAGAAAGAAGAAAAAGGAAACATCCCGACCATATAAAATTTGTCATCTTTTACAAACACCATTAACTGGTAGGAGAGAACAAAATATATCACAGAAATAGACTTTCTTAAGCATGAGCCAGTTACTTTGGTGAAATCAGTCTCTTTTTGACAGAGTAAGGATCACTTCAAGGCAAGGGGGTTTGTGGAATTAAAATAAAATCACATGCTCTGAGATTGCAATAAGTTTGGTACCAGTTTTTCCACTCTGTGGCTGCTGAACAGCTAAGAAAGGACTGTACAGAGCAGAAGTTCCTTTATGCAAATGCAGAGGTTTTTGTTATTTCCCAGATCAATTCACCTACCTACTATGTAGGAGATAACAGAGAAGCTGGCCCCATCAGTCCCCCACAGTTACTCTTATGGTGCTTGTAGGCAGAATACACTTGTAGAAAGCTGTTAAAAACTACCCCCTTTTCTGAAAGGTATCACAGTCCAGGCACAATACAACAAAGCACAAGTAAATTCTTCAAGTAGGTATTTCTGTACCATAGGGAAATCGAAGGGCATTTTTAATGCTGGATTATGCTCCTGAACAGTTAAGATTGAAAGTTCCCATTTCCCCCACAGCTGCTATGGTTCTCTGCTTTGACAAAGGTGGCTAGAAAGGAGGCCTTAATGGTCTGTCACTGCATTTGTATGACAACAAGAAAAGGAGCACACCAAGTAATAGAGGAGAAAAAGATACAAGATATTGAAAATGAGATTACACACAGCTTAAAAGTTCCAACTCAAGTATTTACACATTCTGTAAGTGGGGACAGAGGGGAGTAACAGTATTAATGTAGAACAGAATCAGCTGTAGACAAAAGTCAACAGATTCTACATATATTTGTTACATAGGCATTGTAGTCACACAACTTAGATCAAATGAGGTAATTTAAGGTGTGTGGAAATCATCACTAAATTCTGGTCTAAAGAAAGAAAAAATATCTGCTGAAATGACATGTAGTTATACATTAAAATTACTTCACAAATAATGCTGATATCAATGCCAATGAACAAATGGCCTCGAGCTCTGAAATAAGTCTATATGAGCAAATATATGCCACTGCACTGGCTGGGATGAAGTTCATTTTCTTCACAGCAGCCCACATGGTGCTGGGTTATGGATTTTTGACTAAACCAGCACTAAGAACACACCAGTGCTTTGTCTATTGCTGAGCAGTACCTACATAGCACCAAGGCCTTCTCTTCTTCCCCTACTCTGCTCCTCAGAAAGCAGGCCAGGGGTGTGCAAGGAGCTGGGAAGGGACAAAGCCAGGACAGCTGACACAAACTGAGCAAAGGGATATTCCATGTCATACAACCTCCTGCTCAGCAACAGAAACTGAGGGGAGGGAGCTTGGAGCAAGCAGCCATTGCTTGGGGACTGTCTGGGCATCAGTCAGCAAGTAGGAGGTGGTGAGTGACTGCCTTTGCATCACTTCTGGGTTTTTTCCCCCCTCTTTCCTTCACTTCTTAAACTGTCTTCTCTCAACCCATAAGCTTTCTCACATTTGTTCTCCATATTCTCTCCCCCACCTTGATGGGAGAGGAGGGGAGCTGAGAAGAGAGTGGGCAAGCAGCTGTATGATGCTTAGCTGCTGGCTGGGGTGAACCCACCACAGGCATTAATGCACTGAACTGTGTTAAATAGGGAATGGTTTAGTTCTGAAGATTACCATGCATGTACCCACTTAAAGATTGGCTTAGTGATTCATTGCCAAGTGTCATGACAAAAACAGACCTTTTAAATGTTATAAGATTTCTCCAGATCCTTTATATAAACTGTTTTAAAATATCTTCCCCCCCCAAAAAAAAGTGTAAAATACTGCAAAACCTTATTTTTTTAAAAATACTGTAAGTAAACTCCCTTTTTTTGACTATTAAGTTGAAATGCCCCATTTTATATACCAAGAAATGCGGGGGTTTTGGGGGGAGTGAGGAGAAAATTGGGAGGGGAAGAAAAATGGGACTCATGTCTATGTGGTTTTGGTGGATTTTTTTTTTTTAATTTATTTTAAGTAATCAGCCAAGAAAGTCTCCTGAGTGTATAAGACAATCAAATCACCTTTCTAAGTAGGTTTCAGCAACAGCATGGGAAGGAAAAGCCCTCTGTGTTACACAGAAGGAAATTAAATTTAAAAAAAAAAAAAAAAAAAGATAAAATTCAGTCAAATCAGCACTGCAGTTTGCATGGCAGTGCTAAATGTGTTATACACACATGCAAACTGCAATACAAGCTCATGTGCTATTTTCCCCACAAATATGAAAGCACCATGTGACAGATCACATGATACAGCAATATTCAGACAGTACTCATTCATATGTGTGATGATAACTTAAGTGGACACTTTCATGCTTGCATAATGTCCAGCAGAACTGTAAGCTGATGTGAATTAAATCAGCCTTCCATTTCCTTTATATCACATCAGCTACCAACACTACCTCAATGGTATGGGCAGGGTGGAGAATTGGGCAAAGTGGAACCCAGTGAAGTTTGACATGGGCAAGTGTAAGGTCCTGCACCTAAGGAGGAATAACCCCATTCACCAGTACAGGTTAGGGGCTGACCTGCTGGAAAGCAACTCTTTGGAGAAGGACCTGGGAGTCCTGGTGGACAAGTTAACCATGGGCCAGCAGTGTGCTCTTGTAGCCAAGGAGGCCAGTGGTCTCCTGGGATGCATTCAGAAGAGTGTGACCAGCAGGTCGAGGGAGGTTCTCCTTCCCCTTCTATTCTGCCCTAGTGAGGCCACCTCTGGAGCATTAGAAAGCACTACCCCAGGAAGAAGCACAGTTGCTCACCCCTTTACCATCTTGAGGCTCTGAGAATAATGCTTCATGATTTAAAAAAAATAAAAATTAAAATTAAACACATACATTGCAATATGCAGGGTATACACAAGAGGTTAGTTTCCCCAGAAATCCCTCTCTGAACTGGCTAATACAACAACAGTAATACAATTTTGAAAACAAAATAATTCATATCTCCTTCTCTTGGGAAATGGTTCAGCTTTTGCACTCCATCAGATGAAGGAAAAGAAAGCTGACCAGCATGTTTTTTGGATAGATCAGCTTTCTAGTCATCATCTGATTTCTGCAATTCTCATTCTCAACTTCACAATTAACTTACTTCAACTGCACCAATACAATACTGGACAACCCTGCTCACTCCACTCAAAGCCCTCTCACCTAATGGAAGCTAAACCTCCCATTATTTCAATGGAAACAATTAGGCCATGATGACACTATTTGTCATGGCATTTCATACCTTTAAAAATGTGTCTCCCATTACCAAATTGAACTGGACTGAGTCACCATTTTATGTAACATACATCTGATAAAAGCTGATCTGTACCTTAAAGTGTCTTCTGATGGGTCCCGCATTTTCAAGATGTCCTCTAAAGTATCTGTGATGGTAAGTATCACTTGGTTTTGAAGAGTAGTAAGAATTCTAGTAGGAAAACAGAGTTATTAGCTTAGTATTACGAAATGACTAGAGTATACAAACTTTCCAGGTTATAGTAACAAATACTGCAACTCTTCCAATCACGTAGTGTTTGACACAATGACCCTGTCTGAAGGGACCAGAGTAAGGGGAGCATAGGGCCTAGAGTCCCAGCTGGCTGAAGTGATGGCAAAGCTCACAGAAGCCAAAGGTAACAGACAATCCTGCTGGACTATCATCCTCTTGGAGAGATCTAAGCATGTAACAAGCCAATTAAAGTTCATCACCCCTACCCACTAGAACAGATGGCTCAATTTCCACACAGAAAGTGTAGCAGGCAGGCTGTTCTAGCAGTCATCCCTTGAGTCAGGAACAAAGGCAACAAGGTTAGTACTCTGGACATCCCTGGTTAGCATATGATCATCAAAGGTTGGCATATTTTAGAGGAGACAGCTACTATACACGCTACTGCAGCAACCAGACAGTGAACATGTCTCATGCTACATTGGTCCTTAGAAGATTCTACTTCTAACTGTAGTACAGGAATGCATTTTGAAGATGACTTGCCTGCCACAGAAAAACACATGATTTCAAAAGCAAGGGGCCCAGAGACTTGATATTGAAATTGTTGTGTGTCAACATGCTGAACAGCTGCAGTCAAACAGCCATAGTTGCCTAAAATAGAGCACTCCCTCCAGCCACTCTTCTACCTGTGTATTTTGGCCCTTTTCCATCTTTTCCCACGACAGCTATCTAGAGAGGATGCACTCAGCTAAAATATCATTCTCTCCCATCACTGCATGAGATTATAAATACACACAGAAGGATTACATACCAGCATACACTACATTAAAGTCATCTAGTTCAGACAGAATGGACTTTCCAACAAACTCTCAGCAATGAAATTAATTTTTTATGGTCCATTCTTGAATAATCACAACTGTTCCAATGCTGTTGAACTCTTTTTTTTTTTTTTTGAATGTATTTGAAGCTGTTAAAAGAACTTAAGAAAACTCTCATATATACTAACATCTAATAATAGCATACTTTGCTGTTTACAGAATTTCTGTTCTCTAACAAAGTACCCCACCTTTCCAGTGGCAGAGACACTTTAGGATATGCTTTCTAATACTGTTACTAATTGCAGGGGGCCTATAAATGCAAAAGAACAGTGCTGGAATCTAAGTTAACTTTTACCTGTGATTTAAGCTAGCTTTGAGAAAAAGAAGAAGAAAAAAATAATAATTAAAAAAAAAAGAGAGAAAAGAAAGACTTTTTGAAGTGAGGTCAAAGTAGTAAAAATGGCCTTCCCAAGAAATAAGGTACAGAAAATTAAATAGACATAGGGAAAAGCATGTCAGGAACTTCCCAGATCATTCTAAGAATATGAAGATACTTTGTGAAAATAATTTTTCTCCCCACAACACAATTAAATTAGGCATCTTCCTGCTGAAGTACGCTCCTCCTTAAAGCTAAAGATTCAACAAGATGAAAAAAATATTCAGGAAAATTTCCTGTTATAGTTAAAAATAAACCTTTGGGAATTAAAAGAAAGCTTGTCTCAACTAACTGTGGATACACCCCTCCCCATCCCCACCTCCCCTGAGATTGAAGTACATTCATGGAAACAAAAGCATTAGAACTACTTAATGCAAAAATACAGCAATCTACTCTTCAGGAATTTCTTAAGCCAGAGGTTTTACATTAAATAACAATAAAAGCAAACCAAAAAACCCACCACAACCAAAAAACCAAACCAAAAAACAAACAAACCCCAAAAAATCCAGTACAAATAGATACTTGTTTTGGTCTTCTACTCTTTAGCTACCCTCTTTTTGTCAATAGAGTACAAGGCTAGACATTTTCACCTTCAAGGCACAAGTTCTCAAGTTAAAGCTCAACCCCCAATTATTAAATATTAACACAAGAAACACTCCCCTTCACTGGCCTGCTATAAAAGGTGCTCGTATTTTGCACTGCAAAGTTCATACTGGTTAACCATGGGATACCAAAAGTTGTCCAGCCAAGTCAATACCATTTCCATGTTTATTTTTAACCCAAATTACTAACTTCACCCATTTAACAAGAGAGCAAAAAGTGGTGTTAAGATCATCTTTTGACAGTTTACTTAAGGACATTTTAATATGACCAACACGTCTGTTTTAACATTACACAACATCCTAGCATCAGATATGATCTACTCATCAGGCTTTTGGTTTTCAAGCATCCATCTTTTACCAATGCTGATACACACAACTCCCCAAGCAACACTGAGAAAAAACACAATGAAATTCGAGTAAAAAAGACAAAAATGTACAAATATTTATCCAATACTTTTTTTTTTTTTAAATCCTGTTATAACTGAAGATGCTGTAGTGGTTTTCCTTGTCAAATACTCTTTTAATAAATTATTTTTGCTGTATTTTCCCGAGTCTTGTCACTGTTATACTTGTCATTTAAAACCCATCTCTGATTTACTTTTCTCTAAATATTTACCTGTAAACAAGCACAAACAGAAACGAGAGGAATGCTGAAGGTTAGAGTTTTTGTTTTGGATTTCCCAGGGTTTGCTTTTGAAATTGTTAAGGAGAGGTTCCACCTGTAAAAGTGGTAAGAGACGTCTACTGCGTTGTTTTTTTTTCAGGTGTTTTCCTACCCTTTTACAATGTTGCCAGTAAAATGTGCAATTGCTGCATCTCTTCTGCAGCATAAAACAGCTTCCCACAAGAACCAGAGAGCTCTGCTCTAACTGTAGAACCAACTGAACAAATATCTACCCAACCATCTGCAAGACCATACAAACCCACATAATTTACTTTGCTATTCAAAAACTATTTTCAGCTCTTGCTTATGTTTCAAGTTCTTCCTCAGTTTTTCAATGTATTGCTGTGCCCCATTAATATATCCTTCATTTTTGGATGTTCCCTATTTAAAAAGATCAACGTTCTGGTGACTCATCAAACCACTTCTTAAATCCAATGCATTATCAGGACACTGCCTTTTAGTCATGGTCCTTAACACTTTTCAAGGTACTATTCTGATCCAAGACTGAATGGCAAATTGCAAACATTTGTCCTCTGGCAGACAGCAGCTACAAGCAGCCTTTACCTTCAATCACTTCATTTTTGTAAGGCTGCTTTCAACTCCAATATTACATTTCCAAATAAAGTAGTAGTGGATATAGTCATGCAACTCTGAATTTCTTACAGAAAGTCTACTCAACACAGAAATGATACATGGCTGAAACTAGTTGGCTGCTTAGATGCCACTTCACTCCCATAACAAATATTAAAGCAGTGCCAGCAGCTTACAGGTATGGAGATCGAGCTCGAGCTATTGCTCACCAGGATACGCTCTTCTCCAATTGCACCCAGTCCTGAAGAACTCCTTCACAGAAAGCCACTTTGAGCAGCATACATTCAGACACGGGAAGTGCCACACTACTGGAGCTGCTTATTGAGCTGGATTCTTTGTACTGCCTCAGATGCAAGTTAGCTGTATTAGTCATCTGCTCTGCTCAGGAAAAGACTACCCTCCTTCTGCATTACTTTATGTATCAAGCATTAGACATATGAGATAAACAGGGAAACAGACAAGGAGAGCAGAATAAGAATTAAAAGGCAAGAACAGAAACATAAGAACAGAGGAGGAGATGCAACTAAAGTCCCAATTAATGTATTGCAGATACATTTGCAAAATGTCTGTAAGTCCTTCAAGCCAGCTGGCAAGCAGATTAATTCTACTTTTACTGACAAATGTGGATGGAAAACTATTTTATCTTCCCACTTGTCTACAAACCATCTTTGCATGGCCGACTTCAAGAAAAGTCCGTTCCTTCTTTAGGCTGCCTTGCATCTGTAATACCCCTGCTATCACAGCTACCGCTGTTCTGAACAGATTACTCCTCGCTGAAGTGCGGGACTTTCTAAAAACCTATGTGTTTGCTGATCACTAGTAGCTATCAAAATGCAATCTTCCTGAATCTTCAGGACATCTAACAATAACTGAGTTTCTATTTCAAACTAACACCTTTTTTATTTGTAATTACTATATTACTGTGGTGGGTTGCCAAGTGGCCACTAAGACACTCTATCACTCCTCTCCTCAGCAGGACAGGGTGGGAGAAGAAAATAAGATGGGGAAAAAAACCCAAACCCTTGTAGGTCAAGATAAAGGCAGTTTAATAAAGCAAAAGCAAACTCTGTGTGCTGAAGCAAAGGAAAACAAAAGGCTTATTCTCTACTTCACATTAGCAGGTGATGTCCAGCCACTTCCCAGGAAGCTGGGCTTCAGTACACAAAGCAGTTTCTCTGGAGGACAAATGTCATAATAACAAATGCCCTCCTCCTCACCCACACTCCTTTCTCTTAGCTTTTATTGCTGAACAGACATTTTATGGCACAGAATATCCCTTTGGTCAGTTTGGGTCAGCTGTCCTGGCTGTGTCCCCTTCTCAAAAGGGGTGTGGCCATCACATCCCAGCATACTGGTGAGAGCTGAATGCTGGAGAGGCAGCCTTGATGCTGTGTGAGCACTGCTCAGCAGGAACCCCAACATGGTAGTGCATCATTAAGTGAAGGAAATGCAATATTAGCTACAAATTTATTTTACAAAGCTACAAGCAGTAGGAGTTTATTTCATAAAGCCCCTTCATCAGTTAATTTCAGCAAATGATTTTGAACCCAAAATTTAGTTCAAAAGTTTAGTTTGACCCATTGCTGCTATTCAATGTGAGATCTAAAGTTGACCACCTTTGTTTCAGAAAAGTATTTTTATTTCACCCAATATACCAATCTAAACTAGTTTTCTGAAACAACAAATCCCTGGCCAACTTGCTGCTAAGTTATAAAAAACAGCAGAAAAGTTGTTATGGAGAACTCCACAGGTGTGCAAAGGCAAAAGAATTCTTTTTGTTGTATCAGCATTTGGTCATAAAAGCGGTTTTAGCTCACTCATATTAATCTATGCTTCAATGAATACCTGAGGATTACTCTTGCACTAGAACAGTGAAATTACGAGTAGCTTTATTGCTGAGCAAATTCTGAAGATAATAAAGCTTCACTTGAAATTTAAAGGGGCAAGACATCACAGATTGTTAAATTTACATCAGCACAGACAAAGCAGGGAAAAAAAAAATTATAAATATAAGATCAACAAATGCAGACTTTACTAATTATATCTTTAGGCTTACCAGGTGAGGTTTCCCAATGAATTTCCTGAAAGGTGGCTTAATGAACCTCATAGGCTTTTGGAAGCCATCAAGTGAAGAGTTTTGTAATTTTGAAAGGCTGCAGCTTTGCTGGTTCCTGATGTGAATGTGTGCGAGAGAGAGAGAACAATTAAAATCTAAAGCCATGGCATATCAAAACCCTGTATTTACTGTCTAGCATCAGTATAACTCAGAAGTGCAAAGTGACTGCGTAAGTAATTTTTTTTTCTTGGATGTTCGATTTTCTAGGATATTCAGTCCTGACTAAACTCAAGCCCAAGCTGCACGGAATTATATAGTAAACTGTATTCTCCTATGCAGTGACAACACAGAGACTCTGCCTTCTTGCAATCATGGCTGGTCATTGCTGCCCTCCACTGGTTGAAATGCTTTCTGCATTTCAGCAGTTTCATACTGTGCTATCTTAAATGGAACGTTCTGTACAACTTTAAACAAAATCCCAAATCCAACAGAAGCTCAGGTAAGTAGCTAGAGGCCCCAGTTTCATCCTCAGCAAACAGAGCGCTCTGGCTTTGAGGTCTTGTTTGCCTGATTTAATTTACCGAGTACGGGGCTAATACAGATGTGTTCACAAACCTCTAAATAAAACATATACTATGAGAAGTAACCACCAGAAGTCAAAATTCCTAGGTCATGGAACATATAGGAACAGTTTTCATAGCTGCAAATTACTAAGGCAAAAACAAGAGACACACTGGGCTAGCTCGTAGGCATTGCCAGTAATTTATACGTGAAATATGAAAAACTCCCTGGTCCCAGGAAAATTCTACCCATCATACTGTTACTGCCCTCTGCCCACATTACACTGTCCACATTACTCAGACAGTGTAACCCCTCATCACATCAAACTCCAGGATAACCACACAAAGAGAAACTTGAGCTTCCTGCTTTGAGCGGTGCACACAAAAGGTAAGCAAAAAGTAAATGCAGAAGGGTGGGGGGAAGGCCTTGCCAGATAATCAGGCCAAAGATATACTGAAGACATAGCCCCAGGTACACAAAAAGCTATAAGCAACAGTCCAATATTTTCATTTATTTTTTCCCTTGGTAACTTTTACTTTTTTGTTTAAAGAATCTCAAAAACAAGAAATACTTCTTCTGCAGCTTAACAAATCAGTCTTCCTGAGAATGTGTGCATGGCTTTATTTACCATCATGGACTGTATTTAAAGTGAACAAACAGCAACATATTAAGAGCCATCTGCAAATCATGAGTACACGTAGATAAATTTCACTACATTCTAGCAATTCTTTAATCAACATTTCTTCTAACACAAATAAGTCGTCATTTCTCTGTAATCAATCAACCTCACAAGATGAAAAGTGAAACAAGATAACTGAGGTTACCAAACACCTCTGGGTCAAACACGTAACACACACATTAGAGGAATTCACAGCAGTAAAAGAGCTATTAAAAAAAAAAAATCCAGCTTTTCTTCATGGAATTCTCCAAGAATCAGAAAAATTCCAATTCTTTGTTGATATTCCACTTAACACTACAGGGAACATAACCATGTATTAACCCTAAAATGCTTTTATGAAACTACCAGAAAATATCAGGAGAATGTTGATATATGGATCATCAAGAAGTTTAAAAGTAGTTCAGCATCTTTAAATTTATTTCTTCCCAATCAGTGCTGCAATTTGAGCTTGCTTTTCATTTCTTCCATACTGCAGATTATTTCAAAGTACACTCCATTACATGGTAGTTTGCAACGTACATCAGTTAAATTTCAGTCCGACTCAAACTTACAAGTACAAACTATGGAAAAGAATCACAACTAACGTGAAGTTAACTGTCAAAGAATCAAAAAATTAACACAGAGGAGAACTACAGGCTCGGGCCAACAAGACTGTTATTTGCTGGTTACCTTGGAGTTATATCATCTACATGAAACACTCTCTCATCTTCATTCTTCAACCTCTCTTTTCTTCTCCTCTCTATATCATGCCGTAGATCATTTGGATCTTCTAACACTCTCATAATGTTCTAGTTAAGAGGCAGGGTTAAAATCAAGTTAGCTAGTAGTAACTGAACACTGATGTGATCTTGTCCTTCAGTAGTTGCATCCAGTATATAACCTTGTTAATGTAGTGCAAGTCTCTGTACATAGGATGGATGCACATCAAGTCAAGGATCCAAACTCCAATAACAAAAAGTAGTCCCAAACAATTACCCTTTTCCTACATCATCTGCCTTTTTACAAGTGTCCAAACAACAGTGAACAGAGCACTGGAATTCTGCGTGGAGTTGCAAAGGCAAAAATATTTACATAAATCCCAGCAATTCTTAAGTTCTGCTATTCTTAATTAAGTTAAATCTCCACACAGCTGTACTACAGAAAAAAAAGGCAACTGAATCACAGTAAGTGTGGCTAGAAAGGGGAAGACAGAAAATTTTATCTCCCTGGATGAAAACATGGGATAAAACAGCATTCTAATGAATTATGTGGATGTTGGACCTTGCTAACATTACAGCAGAAAAAATATTAATGCTTTTTCTCATCTCAGAGAGAATTAAGAGCCACATGTCAGACACCTACTTAGTATTTACACTATTTAAAAACAGACAGGGAATCAAGCAACAGGAATAACCACACTCAGCTACTCTGGAGAACACATCTGCATTTTACTCATCAGCCAACATAGTATACTCACACCATTGTGGTATCTGTAAATATGCTGAAGCGTGCATTTCTTTCAAAATAGTCAGAATTACTGATGGTCTTCAAAGCATGTAAAAATTATATACCAATAGCAAGGGGAAACGTTGTTTACATCTATATAACTTTAACTTACTGTTTGTCAAAAAAAAAAGGTTAAGCAATCAAGATACCTGGGGAGATTCAGATGGCACAGTTCGTTTATTCTGAAGTTCTGCTAGAGACATATCAATCCTCCTGGAACACAAAAAATAAGTGCCATCACTATCAGCAGCAAAAGCATTACTGACCAACTACAGAATTCTTTAGACTATGGGCAGAAGATAGCTTACGGTCAGCAAAAAAACACCTGACATTGTGTAAAGTCTACTGAAGATTAACTACCTTAAGGCAAAAAGCCCATCAATTACCTGTGAATTTCTGGATCCAAACGTATTTTAACTTCATTCATATTTGCAACTGGCTTATTCTGAATTTTTGAGAACCGTTCATGTAGAGTTATGTCAGAGGATGTAAAATAATTTGCTGCGAAGAGACGTTGAATACAAGAATGTTTATTTGTGGTAGTTGAAATGCAGAGTGGGAAATTGTATCTTTTAAAAGATTAACTCTAAGATAACTTCTGAAATTAAAATTCAAACTATTTCCACTTGCAGTTTAGCATTCACAACTGAAAGACTGGGCTAGCCAACTTCAACATCCTTCTTATTAAATAAGATTAAGCTGAACTGAAAGTTGTTTGTCAGCTCTGTTACGGTGGTACTCAAATGACCAGAATCTGTAAAGTTCAACACTGAACTTGATGCAGCAGTCTAAGCACTGCTCTGAAAAATTAAAGGAACTATATATAACTAGGAAGTTGTTACTACAGCAAAGCTCCTTTTTTTCCCCTCTTGTTCCTAAACAAGCAGGTTAGTCTTAAACACTAGCATAAAATCCTTTTGCCTTAACGCGCCACAATAATGCCTCTATTGTGGACTGAAATCTTTTTACCATCATTTTCCAACCCAATTACTTTAAATCCTCCACCTTTAAACATTACATACTGAAGCCAAACACAAACACCTGAGATTTATAAGGACAGCATATCTAATTCATTAGATCTGGTTTTAATAATTACTTATAAATACGTAAACACATACATATACCCCAAATATTACAGCCACCTTTAACTTGATGGATAATTGTGATTATTTCCTGAGTAAATTCTCTTGATGGGTCATTTTCAACATTTTGTGTTAGAGATTCCATGTGCTCAAACACCGGATGAAAATTTTCGTTTTTCCTGCCAACAGCAACCAGATCATGTGACATCTGTCTCTCTGTAGTATGACTAGAGGCAGTCCTAGAATAAAAATTTGCAGGCATTCACTTTAAAAGAATTCACTATATCTGAAAACTTTCAATAGATGAGTAGAACAAAACAATAAATTAAGAAGTTCATTTTAGGAATAAATGTGAGTAAATGGAAGTCTTTTTTTTTTTTAACTTACTTAATCTAGATTATCAAATAAAACAGGCAAATGAAGATACTGATATACTTCTTTTGTATAATTCTGGAAGGCAATTACGCGTGTGTCTTCGTTTATAAAGAGCTGTCAGATAATTTTGAAGAACAGTTCAGAGATGTAAAAATCTCATGGGATCTTTGGGAACAAAATCATCACTTGAGCCCAGGGAAACAGCTTTCAGGTGGCAGTGTGTGAATTTAAGAACGTGTTTAGCATCATTTTAACAATTTTTTCTCATTCTAAATAAATTTACACCCCAAATGGTTGCATTGCTGCTTAAGAATTACTTTGACAAGGGAGCTAACACTTCAAAAATCCTGCTGTTCTTGTTACAAGGAAAATGCTTGTCATTTGGAAAGATAAACTGAGGACTCAAACAGCCCATGTAAAAGCTTTTAGGATAAAGACTCTGTTTACTGTGCCTTCTGCAAAGTGATTATGTGTCTGCCCATCATGTACTTGGAGTAAACAAGACTAGAATTTCAAACAAAAATTTATCAGAAATGCCTCTAGCAGGTGCCAGAAGTCATCTATTTGCCACCAGTAAACTGGAAATAGATGCATGCAAGAGGGAATTCAAACTAACAATCTCAACTGTAGATGATCTGAATTATCTACCTGCTCCCCAAGTTTATAAAGAAAGTATTCTTCTCAACTGGGTCCTTTCAAGTCAGATGTTTGTTAAATGCCCAAACTAGGCAGCATGAATATTCCCAGTCATCAGCTTCTGCAAAATTAGTGTTCTCATCTTTAAAAAATATAAAATATTCAGCACTCTCTGCTGAGGAAGCAAACCTTCCACACATGAAATTAGCTGTAATCAATGTAGTAGTTTCTTCAGGCTGCAAGTAATTACTATGTCCACTGTGTATGACTTTAAAAACCACCAGCAAGAGGCTAATAGATACAGGAATCATCCTGTGGGCTTGCAATAAAACCCAACAGTAATTAAGTTATTTTTCTTAAATTATCATTCAGGAAGTTAAATGTTTGTCCTAGCCAGGGCTGGAGGTGTGTGCACATTACTCTATTACTCCACTTCCTTCTCCTCAGTCTTTCCTTGGCCCCTTAAATGTGAAAACAGTAGCTTGTCCACTGTATTATGTTTCTGAAATATTGGGGGGGGGGGAGGGGAGGTACAGATGTTTTATTTAGGTCAAGAGACAAAATGCCTTTAAAACGAAGGCTGATCATTTTTGAAGGGAAGGTAGTCACTTCCAAAAGGGATTATTGCTATTTTATGACATTCTTGCCTGCAACAGCAAGGCAACAAACCAGAAAAGCCTGCAAAAATCTACACAAACCAAGCTGCTTACTCTCTACCATGTATCCATCACCTAGATTTTCACCTTATTACTACTTTTTTCCAATTCATCTGGCACTGAGAATGATAAAGGCAACCACAAGTATTAAACAGAAGACAGGCAGAAGCAGACTCTAGTGCTTTTCAGTTCTGCTGCTTCAACAGATTGCCACTTCATTTGTTACAACAATAAATAACATAGCCCAGGAATCTCTAATTTTTCAACAGCTTCATTGAACTTGTGATCTTGAACGAACGTGTGCCTGAAATTTATATAAATTTAAATTTTATCTGGTTTTTAGAAGAAATGAGGGATGACTCAGTCAAAAAAAAAAAAAAAAGCCAGGAGAATGCATGGGACAAGGCTTTTCTGCTTTTGGGTTGGTTTTTTTTCTTTTGTTTTTAAATAAAACACCTCCTTATCACAAGCAGCTTTTAACTACAGGGTTGTATCAGGCATATCTGCTCTTTGCACCTCCTACTACAGTTCCATGAAGTGAACTAGGGGATTTTTTTGGTTTGGTGTTTTTTTTTTTTAATAGAGGTAGGCTGTAAGTTTCCAGTCTGGGCAAGTTAACATTTTAAAATAAAATTTAAAAGGTCCAACCTTAATTTGTCCCTGTTACCTCTTAAAGAAACTGTGTTTTTCTCCAATATTAATAAACCGTAAAGAGATGTGAAGAAAGAAGAGGTGAGGGGAAATCAATACCTGTACTTGGCCACCATTTTCTTCATATCCACTTTGATTGTGAGATGTTCCCTCCTACAGTTGCCATCTGACATTTTCACATCTGAAACAGTATGACTTGGATCATGCTGGCTATCAGAGGAATCTACTTTTTTCCTGAATTCCCCTTCTTTCCTTACTCTTTCCTTCGGTTTGTTTTTAAAAGATCTCAGATCAACATCCATTTTGGAAGAGTTAACAGAAGCATTGCAGCCCTTCTTTGAACTATATTTAACAGGTACTTCGGTGTGCCCTTCTTCAGTCCGTCTCGCTCTTCCACCGCTAAAGTAATCTAACTCTTTGCTATTCCGGGCACCCTTAGAAGAACCGTATTTCTGGTCTTCCTGCTTCAGATACTTCTGAGCTCTATCATCTGAAAAAGGCTTTTCCCCATCCAGATGCCTGCGCCGCTTGTGACCGTACTCATAGGCTATCTTTGTGACAGAACCCTCCGAGTACTCCCTCTCGGCCGATCGGTGGGACTGGGCACCCAGATTTCTTTGCTCCTCCTTTTCTTGGTAGGGTGGAAAAGAACGTTCTTGCTTCCACTTGGAATTTCTTGCTACTTCTCCACCGTCATACCTCTCCATTTCTTTAGCCCTTTTAGACGTGTGCCCATATTCTCTGTAATCGTGATCTTCAGGATACCTGTGTTGACATAAAGCAATTTACACTTGCACTAGAGAAGAAAGCGAGAACTTATATGTGCAGAATGTTGGACAGCAGAATGCGTGGCAAGTTAACCCATAATCCCTCACGCCAAGGTACGGATGTGCTCTTAAGAGGGAAACATTATCCTTTCAATACTCTAGCCATCAATACGATTTACTTAAAAGACAAATACTTCACTACTACCAGTCGCCCATAATTAAACTACAAAGTGGCCAACGTGTTTCAAGGTGGGTATCTTCAACTATAATGAAAACAGACTTTCACTTGAGGCTTTACACCACAATACCCAGGTTTTAATTATTTTATTCCTATACCTCTTCTGTAAAGAGCTCCTTGCCGTAAATTCATCAGAAGCTCTTCTGGGTGACTGACCATACTTCTCTTCGTGTAACCTCTGGTGCCTCAAGTCATCTTCATGCCATTTTCTTTCGAGTTTACATGAAGCCCCTAAAGGTCTATGAAAAGGTTTCATCCCTTTTTCGTTTCCAGTGACTTTGTAGTGCTCAAACATGTATCTGTCTTCCATTTTGTGTTGGTAAAATGGACGATCATGCTCTTTATACGGTATTTCCGAGTATTTTGGTGGTAACTGGCATCTCCTATTGCTTTCAGTTCTTTCAGATGAATGTGTTCTGTAGGGCTTATGACTGTAAGTATCTTCCATGGGAATTCTTTTCAGGTTTGGCGAAGGTGATCTACGTTCATATATTCTCTGGTGGTTATTTCCATGAGGTGCAAACCTGGAATTGCTTTGTCCATATTTTTCATCTTCTGCTCTCCAGGGCATAGGCTTCTTTGGGTCATTACGAAAGCTTTTATATTCACAGTCATAATTAATATAAGCGTGCCTTTGCCTATGGTGCTCTGGACTCCTAAATGCTGGAGATAAAGACCTAATGCAAAAATAAAATATACTTTCAGCAGTCCCATAAAATTGAATCAACATCTTAATGAGAACATCTATTCTCTCGGTATAGTTTAGTACACAATTTTAATCAACTGGTAAAAAAATTAAAAACAAGATATTCAGAGTGTCATTTGCCTGGCTAGAGTACCGAGATTATTTTTACACTGTTGAAAGTTTTCACAGTAAAAATACCCAGTCGAAATACCAGTAAGACAATCGTTTTTCTCTCTTCATTTTTTCATTTACAACTAAAAATAACTCCGTATATATGAAGTTTCCACTACATTGAAAATAACTGTTTTATACTTTGTCACACTTCTCAAGCATTCCCTATCTTTCAGTGACAAGAAAAAAAAAAATAAAGAGAAGGAAAAGACAAAAAAAAGGGGGGGGGGGGGGAACCCAAACACAAAAACCACCTTTTAAGGGGTTGGGGCTTTTTTGAATGACAAAAAAAAACCCAAAACTGCATGAAAAAATTATAAAAA
>WUAM01000310.1:2184834-2231357 GCA_024336885.1 Actenoides hombroni
TAATAATAATAATAATAATAATAATAATAATAATAATAAAAAAAATCCAAAACATCTAAGTCCCTGCCAAAAGAGAATCAGCTCTTTCTCTTAAGTTATAAAAAATGAGATGCTGGTGTTTAAGTCAACTCCTGAGGTTACTTATCAACTTCAAATCTGTAACACCTCACCCCGGCAAGGCAAGAATTTGGTCCGGAATAAAGCAAAAACCTCAAAGAAATTCAGGTGTAAGAACTTTCACAGATTTCTGTTGAACTGTAATTTTTTTTTTTTAGTCTAGGCTCAGAGCAACTGATAAAGATTCTCTCCTTAATTGAGGAATTAAGTCCTACATTAGTTACCTTTGAAATTTAAGGAGAGCTGTAAAGTAATTGTTTAATTAAAACGCAAAGGAATGCGAGACGATGATTGACTCCAAGACTTGATTCCAACAGTATCACCAAATTACACTTTAAAGAGAGCCTTTAGCAAGGCTGGGCTCTCATGACGTAACGATGCCTGTATGTTTCATCCATGAGGTTATCAGGACTTCCCTGTAACAACACGTGTGAATGCGCTGTTGCCGCTAGGCGTATGGCCTCTGTAAGCTTGGTAGGAGTTTGACAAAATACCAGTGAAAACAACCTCAGCGCAGGAATTAACACCAAGGTGTGACATACATACAGTTACAAGATTTTAAAAGCAAAGGCTTTGAACCGGGCTTTTCATCCAAGAGGCCGCAGCAGATGAATTTGAGGAGGAAGGCAGAGGCACAGAGAGGCTGCATTTCTTCACCTGTGCAAGAGCCAGACCTTGGAAAGGTGACAGGAGGAGAAACTGCAGTGAAACAGCAGGATGCGAAGTCTGAGGAGAGATTTCAAAATGTGCAGCTTGACAGGACATTTTGCACTTAACTGATACTAATTTGTCTTAGGAATTTTAATAGGAATTACGTGGTAGTAAACGTTCAAAGCATTCCTTAGTGACTGTTACCTTTACCCATCCCACTTCCCCTCCCTCATTCCATAAACACATTTAATTGCTAAATCCACCAGCAGCTTCATTTGCTACAAGACACTTTATGCCCTAAAACCAAGCACTGGCCCAAGAACATCAGTATAAATTAACCGTGTAAAAATGTAGGTTAAAAATACAAACAGTTCTTGCCCAAGGAAAGAAATTTTGATGTGGTCTTCACCTGGGGAAATTTTAGCCATTTCTGACCACGATTATATTAATTGCCCATGCCAGTGGTGCTTCGCTGCTGTCTCCAACACACTACTGCACATATTCAGTCCCCAAAAGACTCCTCAGACTTTCTGTTTCTCTGCCAGCTGTGGCACGAACAGTCTTTGTCCAAGAACTGAGAGCAAACACTTTCCAGCAGATGACCACCAGAATTTGTATTCTCTTGGATTTGTGTATTTAAACCGATAAAGAGGTTTAAAAAAGTAAAAAGGAAGGAGTGAAAACTGTTCCTGATTGATAACCTCACACCAAGAAAATTAGGAGTAACTCCACAGAATTCATTGGTATACCAACCCCATAGCTCTACATACTTAAGGTATTTCAGACAATGTTGTAATCTGTATTTTAAAAGAGGGAAGCTACTCAGAAAAGGGATGTGTGAACATAATGTTAACATGGTGTTACAGAGATTGCCCTGATCCTGCTTACTGTGCTGCTCATGTATTTAATTTGGTGAGAGTGGCTGTTATTTCTAGAGAAATTGAGGAAATACTGTCAGAGTAAGTTCTCTGATTGCGAACATTTCTCACACCCATTCATTTTTGTCTCCAGCTATGTAATTTTATGTTCTTGGGTCCATTCCTGTAGAACATCAATCACCCACAATTACCACTGACTTCAAGTTATTCCTTTTAAGAAGATATGAGTGATAATGCAAAGCTTCTGCTTTGAGCTATTTATGTAGCTATTTAAAACACTTATTCTTAGAGCAAGGATTTCAGAGCATGCAGCACATTGCTTAGCATTTCTTTCTATTCATTGAATCTCTCCTGCACCATAGTTGTTCTTTTTTTTTTTCCTCTGAAAATCATTAAGGCTTGATTTTTGTTGGGACACACATCTATATTTGGAAAACAGCTCCCAAGTGAACATCACACGCTAGCATCCAGAGCATTTATTTTGATCCTGAAAATTGGAGGCCTCAGGAAATCATCAAACCCACTAATTTAAAAACAGTACTACCTGAGTCTTGAATCATCATAAATGCTATAAAACATATACAAGCTGGAGAACAAACAAGGCAACTGAGAAGAAAACAAGTCTCAAAAATTATCCTGGTGGTCAAGACACCGTTTTCTTATACTCGTGTAATTATTTTACAAGCTTAAACATCCTTTCTCTTAGTGTTTCTGCCTGCAATTTTAAGGGCTTTTACACCTAATGTGTTGCTTCAACAGACATGTTAAATTGGCTGGCTGAGTTAATAGCATCACTTATTCTTCAGCTGTAGGAGATTGTAAGGGTAAGATAAATGATGGGATAAAAATAGTGGAGGAGAGCTGAACATCGTGGCTCACAGTTTTCTGGACTGGCATTACTGCCACTAGCAGCAATAACAAAAATGCATCTGAAGATCTTAAGTTTTCTATTATTTTTAAGTGTATGTATTCTGGAGAGATTGAATGAATTTAAAATCTGTTTTTCTGAAGTTTAAAAAGAAAATCCAGAAAAAAATTGCATTCAGTCATAACATACATTATGTTTTCCAGATTTTAGCGTAGTGGCCCAACAGTAATACATTTTTCAGAATTTAATATTGATACTGAAAACCAACATACCCAAATGTCAGGTAACTCCCATTTATGTATATTTGTGCACACATACACAGAGGCAACCAACCATTCTCCATGTTGCTTTTGGAGGCAACCAACAGCTTGAACAACACTGTTCTAAAATGAGAGCAAATGAAGAGAGTTTTTCAGTCTCTACCTTGTTTTTTGTCACAGTTTAGGGTCAGGGAAGCCCCTTAGACCTGTAACAGATGTTCTCTGTTAACCCCCCCTCCCTCCCCAGAGGGGAAGAGAAAGGGAATAAGGGAGAGAGACTCAGCAATTAGAAAAGGAAACTAGAACAGCTTGAAGGAAAATGAAAATATTAATAATAAAAATGGAACATATACAAACCCAGTATCGACCCCAACCCCCTGATGGCAATTACATCACCATCACCACTGATGCTGTGGAGCAGGCACCGTGGGAGTCCCAGACTGGGCCTTGCAGCAGACGGGAGCTGTGCTCAGGAGCTGGATTCTGGTACTGGTTCAGGAACACACAGACTGGGATCGAAGGCAGAATGGATGGAGTTCTCCTTGGGCGCTCCGATGAAGGAACTGAAAGAGGACTTGAGCCAAGCCAAGCAAAGCTGGCAAAGCAGCCAAGAGGGGAGAGGAGCCCCAGACCCTTTGGATCCCTCAACCTTATACCAAATGTGACATCTATGGGCTGGAATCCCTCGTTGGTCAGTTTAGGGTCACCTGTCCTGCCCGCTCCTCCCTTCAGGTGCAGCCTTTCACTTTCTGCACCCCCCAATGTGGCACACAAGATGCAGCAGTGGCCTTGGTCTGCACACCAATCCCTGGTACTGACTCTAAACACGGGGTGTTATCACTGCTAGAAGCAGACACTGCCTGTGAGAACAGGTTGCTAACTTCAGACAGTGCAGGTAGTAGAGGAGACTGAGCTGAAAAGTAAAATCACTGAACAGAATCAGTTCTGCTGTCACTCAGATCAGGACATTCTTGTACAGGGAGGGAGAGGGGAGGAGTAAGGAAGGAGTCCCACAGGTCACTAAAGCAGGAGGAGCAGCACATCCCCACCAATTCGTTTGTGCCACTTACAGGGCAGTCTCCCTCTTGCACAGGATACGGCCCCTGGCTTAAAGCAAACAGGGAATGGACCTCACAAATAGTTCTCAGCTCTTGAGTATTAAAGTGTTTACATTTTAATACAGGGAAGGGACCACAGTTTAAACCTTTAAGGGATGTCTTCTATTAGGGTTTCCAAGATGCCTTGCAGCACCGAAGCCCCAGAGGTGTCCTGGGACCTCAGGCTTCTTTGACCAGCTGTGACTGATGCTGAAGGCTACTATGCTACCTTGGGCACATGGGGCTGTGGAGCAGTGAAAAAGCGGCAGTGCCACACTGCTGATGCCTGAAATACAAGCAGGGTAAGGTGCTGCTCTCTTCCTGAGAGGGGGCAGAGGGAAGATCCCCACCCCGCCAGCCAGAGTAGCAGTCTTGACTATTGCTGTTGCTTTCTCCACATGTAATTTGAGCATTTACAGAAAAGAGGATGATTTCCCCCTCTTCTAGCCCTTCATCACTAGACAAAAATGCATCCTGGGGGTCAAGATCCTACTGATGCCATTTTATTTCAAAATTAACTCCCTGGGGAGCCAGTACAGTTGCTCAGGCCTTTGCCGGGGCCCGAGATGAGCTTGGGGTGTTATTTCCCAGGGCAACACCAGAAAAAGTGCTGAACTTAATCAGAGAGCTACTGTGGTGCCCTCACAGGTATTAATATATTTATTGGAAACTTATCCATAGTTATACTAATTATTGAAAATAAATCTGGGAAAGGACAGTAGCAATATCCAATTATTCTTGGTATGTACAATCCTATTTTGCAGATCACTTTATAAAAGTTAATCTGAATCTGAAAAAAAAAATAAATCCCTTCATCCATTTATAAAAATACATTCATGGATCACTGCTCTTTTTCTTGCTTCTTCTCACAGCTTGATTCTCAAGTGCTTTACAGCAGAAAAGCTCTACCAAGGACTTGTCTGAATCACTCTAGCGATCCTTCCCCAGTTTCAAGACTGCTGACAAATTAAAGGTAGAGCTCATTGCACAGACTTGAATCACAGCACCAAACACTGCTATGGCATTGGTATGAAGTTACATTACCAAAAGCAAAAGTAGAAGCGATTTAACCCCTCTAGTAACATTACTTGTTCCAGATATTCAGCCAGATTTGTAAAGTTACATTTGAAAGCAAGTATAAAGGGAAATGTGCAATATATGTCTTCATGAATGCTGACTTATCATGCTTTGTTTAATCTTAGTAAATAATTGAGTGGACAAATAGCATGAATGATTCAAGAGTTAATAAGAGTCAGATGAACTGTCACTGCAGAAAATATTAATATACTTCATAATCAAAGGAGATTCTCTCTTTTTTAATTTTGACTGAAGTTTTGATTTAACAAAGAAATAAATTAAAAACTGTAGAACCTTTCCCCCATAGTGTTTCACTAGGAAACTAACAGCAGCTTCAGGCTGACCTCCTCCTAATGAGCAGTACGTGCATGTAGCTTGAAGAGAAGTTCAGCATTTACGTTACGGGTGCCCTTACAGAACAGCTCTTACACACTAAATAGAACAGTGTCTACTGGCCACGGCTCCAAAGTTTTCTTTTCCTTGTTCTCTTTGCCAAGTAATAGCCAAGAGAGCGGAAGATGGGGCTGCAAACTGGCTTGTAGACTGTCACTAGCACCCTGGATACCACAGTTTGGAAGTCCTC
Source organism: Actenoides hombroni (assembly GCA_024336885.1). Classification (NCBI taxonomy): domain Eukaryota; kingdom Metazoa; phylum Chordata; class Aves; order Coraciiformes; family Alcedinidae; genus Actenoides; species Actenoides hombroni. The sequence continues at coordinate 2,190,366 of WUAM01000310.1, forward strand.
ATCTTAAAGTTCTTCTGCCACCAGTCTGCATTTCCTTTGTGTATTGGCCAAGACCTCATAAAGCAAGTAAACATATGGCAAAGGAAACAATGGTGAAATATTTTGAGGGTCTGACAACTAGTCCTTTATTCAGTTTTACACCCTCCTTCAAAAAACACCTCAGGACAAATTAACATACATATTTTGAATGTAGTCATATTTATACTGGGAGTAAAAAAAAAAACAAAAAAAAAAGCTAAGAAACAAGTTAGATTCATAAATGAAAATGTATTTCACCTTTATACATGCTATACAGGTCATGCAAATACAGAAATCTACAGGTTATACAATGACACCATAATAAAATATAATGTGACATTTGTCCAACACGATGTATCACAGCAAAACAAACCGCTTTTGTTTATTTTTTAGCAAGTAGATGAAGGACTAATTTGGAAGACACAGTACCATGCTACAGCTTACTGCACAGTCAAAAGAAAGTTATTTCTTCGAAGAACACTAACATAAATAGAGCTGGATTGTTGTAGGTATGATTTCTTTATAACGTCATTGGTTACTTTCCCGTCGCTGGCTTTAAAGAGCACAGGAACGGGGCTACAACTGAGCTCAAGCTACGCTGTGAACTCGCTTACATGTGAAAAAAGCCAACAAAACAAAACTGAAAAGGAAAAAACCCACCTCCCCCCAAGTTTTCACTTTTTTTTTTGTGTTAGTGTCCAAAGAGAGTTGTATTTATAACTTATGCTTATCAGAAACTGGACAAAAGTGTCCTCAAAGCAGCACGTGGTCTAGCATAAAGTTATCATAGCTCACCAACAGAAATTAAGTTACCACTGTATGGCACATAATATTGAGACATCGTACGTCTTGATGTGAATTCTTCCATACAGATGCTTACAGAAGGCTAAGGGGGCTCTAGCAGCGTTCCCTGTCCATGTCTCAGCCTTTGTATTTCTGCCGCAACTTTCACATATTGTTTTGCTTCTGACTAAACCTGGTTCGGTTGAGCCTTCAAGAAAGATAAAATACTTCTCCACATGATAGACAGCCTGCTGGTATTAATCAAGTGTCTGCATCTTCAAAGATTAACATGTTATCTCACCCCCCCAGACCACTCACTTGGATCTACTACAGCTATTCTATATATATATATATTTAGGGATTACACTAGGCATTTTGCCTGCTTTGTTTACAGGTGTTGCACAAGTATGTTTTTAAACACATAGTTGATAGTTGTTCTCGGACTAATTAATATTAACCAGTAAGTGCCACTAGTGATTAAAAGTGTCAACATAACCATAACGGAATAGCTCCCACACTCCACAGTCAGCAAGAAGGCTCTTTTGATTCCAGCAGCTGTATATTTTTCAAACCGCTTCAGCTACAGTCTTGAACTATACACCTGCATAAAAGTTGCCAATAACTCCTTACTGAAGACAAAAAATAAAAAAGATAGGCACAAAACTAAAGTACAGTGTATTATTTAATTTCAATGCATTGTGGGCAAACCTCATCATTATTTACAAGAAAAGTATGTCTAAATGGATGTACGATAAAGCTTAAGGAAGAATTATTTCAAAACAAAATGCACAGGTAAAAATCACAGTGAAGTGTTGAGATGAATTTTAAATTAAAAGAAGAAATAAGTGCTTTATTAGCAGCTAAAGCTCAAACTTTAATGCACGCTCAGTCTTCCCTGAAACCATCAAGGCTCTAGATAATTGGTTTCTATCAAAAGCAGCCAGTTATTCAATGTATTTGCTGGGAAGACAAAGTTGTATTCAGCTCTGATTTTTTGAAATCCAGTGTTCAAGGACTTCAGAAGCTTTTTCAAATGACAAGCTCATATTTTACTGCCAGTAGCATCACAGGGATGTATCTTCTCCACAGATTGCTACCTCTGTCAATTAAAAAAAGAGAGAAGAATATCAAGTCAGCTGTGCAAGTTAGATGACCTCAGTTTTGTATTTAGAATACACTCTTTCAAAAAAATTGACTGGCATCATACTTTGAAACTGTCACTGAAGCCTACTATGCTTTTTTACTATACAGACTTTCCAGGATAAGTGATTCTACACTGTGCTGCAAGTTATTTACAGCAGCAGAAAAGAATATGCAGCAAAAATAACTACAGTTTTCTACACTGGCCCCACTTTGAGCTGTTTTCTTTATGTAAATAGGCTCCAAAGATTTACAGGAAAGGAACTGTATTAATGAAGGAAAAAACCCAACTCTTCTGACTATATTCTGAATACATAAAGGAAATGTTTCCATTTCCCAAATACTTTCAGTTGCTATGATATGTTCAGTTTGCGTATGATGCCAATTTACAAAGAGCTGCAAATATGAAAGATTCTACTGAAGTTATATTTCTAGGAGACCAGCTTTCTTCCCCTGTCCACATAAGCTGTTCACTACTGTTATATTTTTCTGGGAAGCTCGTAAGTAATCACAGAAATTTACCAGATCTGAGATGTTTATCACAGTACTGTACCTTTATCTCTTCTGCTGAAAAATGAGGTTGTCAACAGATAGAATTAAGTGTATTTTCCTGTCCTGGACTGTTAAATCCCTCAATCAGGTTTTTGTTACAGTCATCTAGGCTAATGGTATCACTGGACATCTTGGAGTACGTAGCTTGGCCTGTGAAATCCAAGAGATCTTCAAGAGCCTTGGAATTACTTGTCCCATTTTGGTCGAAAGAAACACCGGGCATGAGTTCATTCATGGGTGAATATTCAGGGATAGAGATAAGTTCTTCTTTTGAAACTGGGCTATACGAAAGGTAAACAAAAGGAAGATGCAGTATAAGAGGTGTGCAACTTTTCGTTAAGCAACAACCAAATTAATCTGTCCAAAATCATCTACTTATCTTAAGGCTGGATGCAGCAAGCCTTTACCTAGAATATGTCTCAAGCCAAACAAAAGGAGGTTACCCTGTTCGGGATGGAAGGTCATAACTAATCCGTATTCCTTTAAGGTTAGTGGTAGCTGTGTGATGTGAACACTCACCTCCAAAAAACCCCACATTTTTGGTAGCTTACTGTCAACTCATTATTTCAGTCCTCCACCATACCCTTACTTAAATTTTTATTACATCTTGTAAATTATTGTCCTCACTATGCAAACATTTACCTAAAACACTCACAATTCACAACTTAAATAACATGTTATTTCTTACGATCTTATGATATACTTCAGATGTTAGAAATCCTAGAATTAAAGTTAAGAAGTGCTGCTACCAAGACACTTTGCCAAGAATAGTAAGGCTAGTGCATTTCAGTTTGGAGAAGAGAAGGCAGAGAAAGGATTTCACAAAGATTTCAAAAAACATGAAGGACTGGTGGATAAGTTGAGGACAAAACTATTGTGCATCAAATCCTGCAACACAAAACCTAGGGGTTGTCCAATGACAACAGTTAGAGACTGGGTTTAACACCTACCAAAACTGTACTGTGGAATTTGCTGCCAGCTGAGGTCCTGGATGCAAACGTTATCAGCAGGTGAAAAAAAGGAGTTGGATAAACTCATGAGCAACAGGTCCACCAGTGGAAATTTCAAAGGGCGTGGCAGAGTTGTGCCCCCTAACATCCCCAGTGTGAACATGTCTGTGTGGTCTTGGATTGCAGAAAGTGGTGGGCCCTAACTGCTCGCCCTAACTAGTTTTTCTTATTGACGCTCTCCCAGACAAATACTGGGCTACATGGACTTCTGGTCTGTCCCACTAGGGAGAGTATTTCTTATGTATTTATACAGATTTCCTGGAAATACTGAAAGAGTATGAGAGGCTAACCTGACTTGCTGATTAAGGAAGCACTGTATAAAAATCCCATGTTTAAAATTCAGAGCAGGCTTTCTCACAGCAGCCTTAAATTATTAACTTCTTTCCTGCAAGTCCGTCCATCAAAATCCAACGGTATTTAATATCCACTAAGTTGTTCACTGATTTGCATACATTTGTTCCAGTTAAGTACCTAAAATTCTAAATTAATTCTTTTCTTTATTCTGGTTGTATGGAGGGAGAAAAGCTCATGCATCTCAGCTATGCAGTCTTGACACAAATTTAAAAAAAAAAATGGAGACATCTTACGGTATCTATAGTAGCTACTTTCACAGAACCATCTGAAGGTTTGGGTAAACTTGTACGGAATCTCTAAGACTGCAGAAGGATTTCAGAGCCCTCCCCCCTGCCAAATATGTGTGTGAGATGAGGTTCTGTTCACTCGTCTGAAACAACTGATTTTCATCTTGACAGGAGTGGAGTACACCACAGTAGACCCCTGGCTACTCCACTGTGGGCTATGTGAGAAGCAAAGCAGTAAGTAATAAGAAACGAAACAGAAAACTTTTTTTGTGTGTTTAATAGGAATTCCACAATTTCTATTGGTAGATATCATCTGTACCTCACATCCATGGACTGAACCTCATCTGTTGAATCTTCCATGCTGTTAGATTTCCCATCAACAGCTTCCAGCTGAATAAGTCCTGGAACTGACTTCAGTCCATTAGCAACTACATCTTGGGAAGGGATTACAGAGGCAGCACTATCTAAGCTTTTATTATTCAGGCAGGTTGCCAAGCCATTGATCTCTGTAAAAGAAGGTTAGAAATTTTGATGGTAGCAACTTCTTTATTTAAACAGAGTTTAAAGAAACATAAATGCTTTTAAGTTATAAATTGAGTAGAAAAGATGGCTGAAAATGCAGTAGGACTCAGTTCCATCTATGACTCATCATACTATGCTGTCAATCTTCTTTTCCACTCTAAATTTGCTCTTTATGCTACATCTTTTAAATCTGAAGAAACAGGAAGAGAATGTTTTGTCTTTTATGTCATGTACTAAAAGCCTTAGCCTGGGGAAGTAAACAAAATATAGAGAAATGGCAGAGATGTGTATTTTATTTAGTAAATCTTTAAATACATATGCTTTTTTTTGTAAAGTCAAATTAAATGCAAGATTTAGAGCAATGCTATAAAAAGCTTGCAAACTCAATCACGTGCAAAAGTTTTCTACCTACAAAATCCAAAGGTGGATTGCAGCAACCAAACCTATTGCCAGACTGGGATTTTTCATTTACAGGAATTCCATGTCAGGTACTAAAATGGAAGAGAAACATGCTTCTGCTTATGTGGCAAAACAAAGCTAAGTCTCTAGTTTCTAACATTTGTCACTGATACAAATGTAGCTGTTCTTTTTGAGATGAAACCTGTGATAATACACAGTGCTCTGCCTGATATTACAAAACTCTTAAGAGAACTAACTGTGAAAACAGGTCTGAAAAATAGGGCAATTTTTACCTGGTTGGTTGAGAACAAAGGCCTTTGGTTGCTTTTCCACATTCAAAGTTGATGGTACCTCCAGTTTTGGCTCTTCCTTCTGTAATCAAGTAATGAGTCAACTATATTAGACAGAAGACTGTAACCTTCATGGAAATGATTGGACTTGAAACCTGTGAGACTGCCCAGGGCCACAAGGTGGTCAAAGGTCATTGACAGTAAGAGAGGATTTATTATCTTTTTTTAATTAGGCATAGGAATTTTATTTTTTTTTTACTTCACAAAGAAAACATTCTCTGAAAGTAACTGAAGAAACAGTTTCCTTAGTAGAAAACGTAGAATAGAAGTAAAAACTTGACACTCTGTCACTTCCTATCCAGACACAATTTCCTTATTCTCAATCCTACATTCCTGGCAGGCTTAACACAGAGAGCTCAGTAACTAATTCACTGGCCAGTACAAAGCAAGAGAAGATACATCAGAGCAGCAAACACTACAGCTCCAGCATCTGGGAAGGAAGTCTTACCACCATGCTACTCAGTGAAGGAGGTAAGTCTGCATGATTGCATAAAGCTCTGTCTCTGTAGCAGTGGCACAACAGTAACTGTGACCCAGCAACAGTCATTCTCAGCTCAAAATGCAACTAAAATTTGGGTAGAGTGTATCTAAGTACACCTACTAACATGGAACTACTCTAGAGTTTAATTTTCACATATGGGTATCAAAACAAACCAAAAAACCCTGCAACCACACAGTGTTTCATACCTTTATTTCTGGTGTTTCACTCCTCCTTGTTCTCTTCATTATTTCTTCTATTCTCTAGAAACCAAAATAAATTGGAGGATGAGAAGGCAGACAGAATATTTAAACACAAGAGACTGATGAAGAAAAAAAAACCCAAAACACCCCTTTTTCTCTACTGTTACATTCTCATCCCTGCCTGCCTTGAACAAGGTAGAATAAATAAGAAAAAGAAAGAAAGCAAAAGCTAGCACCTGAGAGCTGGCTTTCAAATCTCACACAACAACATGACTTTCTCAGCAGATGCAATTCAGACACAAAACGTTTCAATTCCAGGCATCTGCAGTTATGAGTTTTGCTCAGCTCTGGAACAAGACATTTATTTAAAACCAACAGCTATCATTTTCATCTAGTTGATTTTCCAACAAATTCCAACAAATTCCTTTAAAAATAGCTAGGCTTTTTGGAATGGAAGAAGTAAACTGAAATATCTGAAGTTATTCTTGCTCGAAATGTGTGAGGCATTACCCTAAAATACTTTTTTTTTTTCTTCTTTTTTTTCCCCTCTTATTTGTTCATTAAAAAACCCCTCCCAACAAACCTTGTCTCTGCACTAGCTATTTAAAGACACTTTAGTTTGATATTCCAATCTTCAACTTCAACATGCCCTAAGCTCAGTGGTAAATGGTTAAAAATTACATACTGGAATAATGTATGTGGAAAGGCGACCTTTTCTAACCAGAGAGGTTCTGCAGCTCTGTAGCCATTCTCTCTTTCTTGCCACACACCTGTAGATGAAGCTACTTTATGTAGTTCCAGCAATTTCCTTGTGTAACAATGACCAGACAGCCCTGCTGCCTCTGCATAATGCAACCAGAGACAAGCCAGGTGGTAAACAGAAAACCTGTTTGTTAAACACATGAACTTTCTTAATTAATGACAAGGAGCTTTTGTTGAGTAAGTTTTTAAACAAAAGTCACTCATGTTCCTCAGTAGTCTGTGATGTGCTGGGTTGGGTGGCAATCAACATTTGCCTTGGCCAGACACTCCCTATTTGTGTCAGGCATTTAACTTTGTGGGTAGAAGCTAATTCTGTGTTTGTTCAGTACCTACTAGAAAGTCATTTGCCTTAGGCAATTCCACTTCGTTACAGATTTTGGTGTCCACGTTCCCCTAACATGTGCATAGCAAATACTAAATGAGGCATAAATATCCATCTGTAATCCCTTCAGATTATTGTTTCTGGATACTACTGTGTACTTCCTGGCTTTTGTATTTAAACAAGAAATGCAATAATTGAGACGTAAATATCTACCTTCTTCCGCTCCAGTCTTTCTTGCTCAATTTGCTGCATGATTTGTTCCCTTTCAAGACGAAGTTGTTCAGCTGCCTCACGGGCTTTGATTTCTGCTTCTTCCCTCTAATTGGAACGTGTAAAATGTGATAGAGCCATTATTTATTTAAGGCAGATTACCAAATACTATCAAGTATTTATTTATAGGTATTATATAAATATATGTATTCATAAAAATGTATATGAAGTTTCACATTTGTGTTTGAGGTGGTACCTGTTTCTCAAGTTTCGCCTGGAGCTCTTTTTCTTGCTTTTCCTTTAGCTTTTGTTCTTCCTCAGCTCTTCTCTTGGCTTCCTCTTCTGCCCTTTTTCTAGCTGCTTCTTCTTCACGTTTTCTTTCCTCCTCCTTCTTACGAGCCTCTTCCTCCAGACGAAGTCTTTCTTCTTCTGCCTTTCTTTTCTGTTCTTCTCTTTCAAGCCTGCCCAAAATATAGCAGTATGTTTAAAAGGCTTTGTCTTGTTTCACATCAATCCTGTTGTTTGCACAGCACACAATCAGCAGTAGCAGTATCATAATATATGAAAAAAGCCAGTTATCAAACTTCTATTTCAATCTTATTTTCACTGCCTAAAATATTTCATAGAAACTATAATTTCCCTTGAAAAAACAGGTGTGATCAAGGAAAAAGAAAACATTTCCATTCTAATTTCAATTACAGCTTCAACAATAAAATTAAGTTTTAATAATAAAAACATCCCTCTTCTCCTGTGCTTCATACCCAGAATGCTGGTATCTATAAACAAGCAAGTGCTTTTTTTCCTTCATTTCAGCTGAAGATAAACAAATTGAATGAGTAGCAGCAAGCAAAGTCCACAAAACACAGTGGCATACTAGAAAGAGTGGGTCTAAATTCCACCTGTGTTGTTCCCTGGCCCATTCAGGGACATCACACTCCTTTGTCACCGCAGGCAAGAGCTGCTTTGACAAGCAATCATTCTTATTCTTGTGTATCGAGAATTCAGGAAGTATTTCCTTTGGGCCAAACTGGCAGGCACTGGTGATCCCCTCCTCAGATCAGACAAGAACAAAGTTGAATGTAGACATGCAGAGTTAGTTATTTACTATGAGGGGCTTGAAGGAATAGCATGATTTGTTGGCACTTGCAACCTGCATCCCATGAGAACAGAGCCGGGATTTCATGGCTTAGACACGGCGACCTTCATTACGTCCACACTCTTAAAGCCCTCGACTGCCTACAACAGAGTTGGGCAGGAAGATGAACTTCAGGTTAATTTGTTGAACGATAGAAGCTTTGCCATTTAAGGTGACTGTTTCTTCTACAAGAACTAGCTCATTTAAAACCGCCTCAAGTATTTTCTTCACAACGTAAAATACTTCAGGTATGTCCACACTTCAGTGGGCAGTACACTGCCATGTGGACATACCTGAAGTATTTGGATGAGTAATAGTTTATTCAGGCTTCCTAAAGAGGCCAAATTATTATTTTCTAACTTCACTAGTCATAAAGACTGCAAAAGACACTAATGAATTATTGGTCTGAGTTGGAAGCAATTAACAATTACATGTAAGCTTCCACATGATTCTAGAACTACTACAGTTTCAAGCATCTTCAATGATACAGGTCAAATTATTAGGTAATAACGTTCACAAATCAGTAGAGATACCTCTCACGTTCTTCCCTTTCCTGTCTCTCCCTTTCTTCTTGCTCTTTTTGCAGGCGGGCCTGTCGTCTTTTTTCAGCTAGTATTTTTGAAGCTTCTTCTGCATCAGTTGTTCCTGCCGTGATCTTCCCTAGGAGAAGACAAACAAGGGTGGAAAGTTAGGCAGGGAACAAAGGGAGTGCCCAGCACTTTCACACTCTCACAAGAGGCTGAAATGGGCCCAGCTCACACTGGTGTGACACCTTTGCTTTTCAAAAGCATAACCTCAGCATTTTCAACAGATAGAATACAGGATAGTAAGGGAATCCCTGGATTTCTACATTTTCACATCCTCGTTAGCAGGCATTTTTCACACACAAGTAACCCTGGTGAAAACTAGACATGTATTGGTTCCATTATGTACCTTTACACATTCTCATAAGCCTATGACTGAGCAGCTTCACGAAAAGAACAGGGCATTGCTGCTTAAAAGCTTCATGGACCTGCAATATCTTACAATATATTCCTGCAGTAAGACTCACCTTCGCTACTTTCAGTCTTTCCTACAGAAGGCACATGTTTCTCAGAAGCCACCTGGCTTGCCTCATCAGTACGAGCTCCTGGGGACTTTTGATGACTGACATTTTCTTTCTCCTTGTCTGCTTTCTTTTTAGGAGTTTCCTGGTTGAGATTAGAAGTGGCACGATGCTTCACAGGAGAAGCTGGATATTGTTTGGCGTTTTTAGGAGACTGAGGATAAGTCTTTGCAACTGTCCTGATGAAAGAAGACAAAAATCAAAACAGGCCATATGTTACACAGCTTGGAATCAAACTCCATCTTCACATACATCATTCCTCTTTCTTGTCTCTGGCTACATAGGAGTATAGGCTGTTTTGCACAATATTGCATAGAAATCACTTGGATGCAAGCCATCAGAACCTGAAAAGCAGGGAACTGGCATGCAAATGATTACAGAAAATTCTCATTTAAAAAGAACAATAATACTGTTCAAGTTGTAGGCAAGACATATGAAATCATGAACTACCTAAACCAATTATTTTAGTAAGAGCTACTTTATAACAATTTTGTCAGCATTACTGTATTCAACAGTCCTTCTCAATGCTCAAAGCAAAGCTATGGCTGCTTTCTGTCTCCAGAGATTACAGTGAGTTGCAATGTGCTGCTTTCATCTGGATACCACCTTGTCAAACAGTCTTTTTCTAATAACATCTGATTTTCCAAAATAGCACCAAACACTACCTTTTGCACAGGTAAGGATGGGTACCACAAAGAGACGGAACCGACCAAACCACTGTACAGTCACTTCTGCTGTTTCAGTTACTGCTTGAATCAGCACCAACACAACAGACTCAAGGCTCAAAACTCAGCCCCTACAACGTTTTACACGGGTGTACTTGTGGTGGTGGCAGCCGTGCAGCCACACGGCCGATTGCTTGTTTGGCTGTTGCGTACTTTGGGTGAAACGATAACCTTGAATTCAGTTCTGGGAAAGCAGAAAGGTAAAGATACTTGATATTCAGTGACAATAGGTGCACATTAAAGAGACCAGATTACTAGGAAACACAAAACCACACACAAACACCATTCATTATTTATGTAACACCAGTAACTAGCACTAAATACTCGTAACGTTAAGAAAGGCTGACGCTGTGTGACTAAGCGCTATGGAAATGAAGAGATTACAATCTTAAAATAATGATTTGAGTCCCCTTAGAATAAATAATCCTACATTAAAGTGAACGTTACACATGTGGTTTTAACCTTCCTTATGGATATGCGATTATGATATAAATGCATTATCCTGTATCGCTTTATAAAGTTTCATATATTGTAATGTGTTTTCCGGACTATACACTCATTCTGGCAGACCACAAAGATGAAAAACACGGACAATGGCTGACAATTAATGGACTGGAGTGGCAAGTTTTGTATACATCTAACTATAGTATTGTGTGGCCAGAGACTATTATAACCAGAACAACATTTGCATCACAGAGCAGACAATAAAAATTAAATGTCTTTCAACTCCCCCACCAAGTCATGAATTCAGGAGAAGAAAGGGTTCTTTTCCACCATATTATGCTGCATTTGAAAGAGGTCAAATCACCAGAATACAGGGAGCTCATTCAGAGCTGCCTGATTCATTGGGAGGAAGAGGCTGCAGAGTATTGCACCACACATACTTCCTTACTCCCACTGAAGAGACATCACAAACTCCAAACGCTCTTCAGCTGGTGGAACAGTAGCACTCAACTAAATTTGAATTTCAGCTCAGGTACCTTCTGCCTGCAGGCCCAGGAGCATCCTGTCAACTCAGGTCCTCACCCTTGGTCCTTGCCTGAGCTAAGCTGTAGGTAAGCCTGTTCCTGCTGATCCAGACCTGATGTCCTGGCTTGTCCTTGGACCTGCCTCAGTAAGGCCTTAGCTGACTGCAGTCACCATCACCAGACCTGCCCTGGTTGCTTCTTTGTCTGCTGTGGGATGGGGTCTTGTAGGTGAGTTCTCTGTCCTTGTCTGCCCTGCTGCCACCCACGGCTCCTGGCTCACCCTGCCCTGCAGGGCAGCCCACTCCTGCTGCTCCCTGGCAGAAACAGGCTTTGGAAGATGTGGACAGGCAAGTCTGTTTCTAGCTCTTGTATAAAACATCAATGGGAGAAGCCAATGAGATTGGTTGGTGCTGACCAAATCTGGTTTCAGCATTGTCTTTCATTTTCTCTTTAGGATATAGATGGATTCCCAGGTTCTCCTAAATACAAAGGCAGAGATTTCAAGGCACCGCTTACATCCTTACATCTCATACATCCCGCACCATTACAGTCATTTCCAACTGCATTTCATAAAAATATATTGTGTAAATAAAAAGCAGGCAACCTTTTTCTTATGCTTCTCTGCAGCAGAGAGGATGCTTCTTCCTAATCAGACTCTTCTTCAAAGCATAGTCCCTTCTTGCTGTCTTTGGTTTACACTTGCAATTTTATCACACATTTCTTGCAATGCCTTTTATTTAACTTGTTGTGACAGAAGGAGCAAAACAGTCACGTAACTAAGGCTGCACCATTTTCAGTGTTAGCACAGAAGTAATTGTTCTTTATTACAGACATGACAATCAGATTAAATAGGCTGGTAGGAAGAAGTCTAGTCATGAGAGCTACATATTTTGCACTGCAGAGGAATTCAAGCAGATGGGCTGTACAACTTACCTGTTGGACTAGACTAGACTAGAAGCATGTGCTGAATGTATTATTTAAGCAATGCATCTTTGAACTTTTAGACCTACAGAAATTTTTTCTTACAGCTCTTTGGCCAGAAGAACAAGACAGAATGTCTTTGCTTCTTTTAAAGCAACTAAGAGGGAGATGCATGTAAAAGACTGATTGCTGCAAGGATGACAACAGTGCAGTGTGAGGAGTGAAAAGCTGGAGAAAGCCCATCAGGTATAAGGACTTTTTTTCAGAAATTTTAAATCATTTATTGGACGCCGGTAGAAGTATTAAATGAACACTGTTTTCCCCCTTGTTTTAAAATATGTTGTCAACTCAGAATCTTTAACATTCCCAGACACAAGCAGAATTGTTAGTGGAAAAAACGCTCCTTTTAATTGTATTTAAATGATGGTACTTTTCACCAGAAAGGGCCAAACTTGATTGTGAAAACAGAAAAATGGGATTATTAAGGGAAAATGTATAAACACTTGCACAGGGGTCTGCTTATGTTTAAAAAATGTTTTATTTTTGCCTTGGGAGAAAAAGGAAAGGCATGTAATGAAACCCTGGTTAAGAACGTGGGAACACAGAAGCATGCCTGATGAGGAATTAAGAGAATTTCAGAGAATTAAGATGACAAATTGCCAAAAACCAAGAAGTGGTAGCATTTTAGTTGTCTGAAAGTTCAGTCGTATCAGTCACTAGATTTTAGAGGGCAACAGAGTAGTACAGGAAGCATCTTCCTCCCTCCAGGAGCTCTTAGTTTCCCACTTATCCGCTCTGTGTTGACATGGGGGGGCAGCAGCTTGTAATAAGCCATTCTCATCATGACCCCTCCATGCACTGCAAGAACCTCTATCAGGTGTGAGGATCCACTAGTCCTTATATTGCAATGGTCCTTATTTAATTAAAGGAGGGGTAGCCCATACTGCAAATGAATGTCACAGGAAGAGCACAAGAGGGGTTCTGAGCTTCCTTTTTGCTAAGCAGAGAAAATAAAGTACATGTGGCACACGAATCTGAGGTCACATCCAATATCATCCATGAAGAGCAAGGGACAGAACAGCGTGTTTCCTTGAAAAGCCATCAGGTCATTGGTTACAGCAGTTCAGAAGTCTGGCTGGAAATTAGAAATGTGCAGCCATGCCAGAGCTGCGTTAACTTTTTCCGTCCCTTTCCCTATTAATTCAACAAAAGCTCTGCTGAAACCAAACCAAGGACCTGCATGTTCTCAAGACTACCTTCTGAGATTGCTCTGATCACAAGCTATGCCTGGGTTCTGACATTTTTCCTGTGCTATCTGTGAAATTTTCTCAAAAGCAGTCTTCTTTTGCTCTTAGTTTTGATCTTCTTGTAGAGACAGACAGATTAATTTCTCTTTTACATTTCTTAAAAGAGCACAAAATCAGCACGGGTCTCTAGAATAGTAATTTTGATAGCTGTACTATAACAAACGTTTTCAAAATCTTCAGCTGGTCCATTCTCTAGCTAGATGCTTAAAAATAAAACCCTCAAAATAGGGTTTTATCAAGATCAGAATCTCGATCCAACATTCTACCCATTGGCTTTATCTTTCCAAGGCAATACAAAGACCAGGAGTAGTAAATGTAGCACATATCAAATAAAATCTAAAACTAGGTCACTACACAGCATAGAAGCTACTTCTGTGAGGAATTCACCACAGGCAACACCTTTCTAATTGATCATTTTAAAAAATTTTTGAAGTTTGGGCTTTTTTATACCACTCTAGGCTCATATTTTATCTGTATTCTGCAATTTGATGGAGCTTGTATATTTCAGACATCAAAATGTATCCCAACCACTGCAGCAGGACATTGCCCAAAAGAACCACCAAATTACAGGTTCAGTTAGTGAAACTGTGAGCAAAGGACAGTGACACAGACTGGAAATGGAGAACTGGAAATGAACCAAGAACCACCACCCACCAGCAGCGCTGCAGTGCCTTTTCCCTTTCCTCTTGCCCCTTTCTCCTTCCAGGAGGTAATGCTTTGGCAAAATAATTAACACAAGAGGATTGTCAGAGCTTTCAATTTTTATTCACTGTCTGAAGACACTGAAAACTAAATCCTACTTCCTTGATCCAGTCAGGTCCCATTGATTACAAAGGGACTATTTACCCAAAGGCATGTGAAGGACACAGGCTTTATTGCTTTGCTGATCTATAAGATAGGACACTTACCTATTCTCTGAGGGATACTGCAAGAATAAAACGATTAATGTACAGAACTTTGAAGAGGAAGCATCAAAAAAAATTACCAAAAAAAAAGGGTATTATTGATCTTGTAAAAGATCTGAAGAACAGGAAAACTTTAAACAATCAGTATCCAAAAGCAATTGTTAAAATAAAAGATAATTTCTCAATTAGCTCAACTCTCTCTAATCCATTAACTTTCATCTTTGTCAACTGATCCACACTGGATTCAAAGCAATAGATTTGGGTTGGTTTCATGTGTGATGTTTCTTGATATATTTACTTTAAATATCTTCAAGCTTTTAATTCCCTACTTGCTTTTAATTATTGCTCGACATATTTTTTGTTTTTCCCCTTTTCTCCTTTTTAGGTCCTTATTTATTCACTCATTTTGTCTCAGACATTATATTTTGGGCTGATCTTTTCTGCTCAATAAAATTTGCACCTTCAAACTTTGTATTTTATTTATGTAATTCCCGCAAATCTATTCTGCTATCAATCACTGTCTGTGTTCAGGCTGAAGTATTATTCTCTTGTTTGAACCTGTTACAGTTACTTTATTATGATTTAAAAAAAAACCTTTTTAATTAATAAATAATGAAATAGCATATAAAAAAGACAAGCAAGTACCACTCACAAATCAAGATGATGACTGTGAAGAGCTCACAATTAGAACGATACCAAGGAAAACTTGAATGTCAAGTCACATACTTTTAAGAAGGAAAATGCACGCAGTTAATTATCACCTAAAGCACTGGTCATACTTGATTCCTTCCTCAACAGCTTTCAAAGCTAAGGTACCATGCAGGAGCACTAACTACTAATGCTGTACAATACAATGCTTACTTCTTTCAGGGTATTTTTTTGGCCATATGGTGTGCTGGAAGGAGAAAGAATAAACTTGTAGAAGATTGCCACGTTTGCAAGAAGAATAAGTATTTGTCTACATATTTAGTCACATTAAAATCATAGTTAGTTTTAAATGAAAAGATGAGATTATACAATCTAAAGGAAGGTTCCAAAAGCCTGACCAACCAGACAGATCATTATCTGGCATTTGAGTTGTATGAAGAAATGTGTATCTTTATATAATAATACAATACAGTCATCAGGACACTTACTTTATTTTAAATTGCTGAGGGAAGTTTTGAGAGTGCTGAAGTAGAACCATCTTTCTGCCATCAGTAATAAACACAGATTTAAACTCTACCTACTGCAGTTCTCATAAGGTCAAGGAGGGTGCTCTAATTGGGCCATGTTAAGTTCTCAGTAACACATTTCTAGCAGTGGTCAGAATCAGATTCCCATGATGAAGAGAAGGGGGAAAAAAGAAGACAAAGAGAACTACTGTGGCCCACAATAACAAAGTAAAACACTAGTAGGCCTCTTAATTTCTCCCTACAGCATCTGCTTCTTCCTCTAAGACCAGCAGTTTATATTTCTTACAGGCATGAAAATATTTTACTATAAATAGTGTCTCAGAATTTGCATCTCTAGGAAAAAAGTCTCCATCTTTGTCTAACCTTTTATGGAAATTAGTGCTACAAATTAAGAGTGGGTGTATTTTTTTTCAGGAAGCACTTCATTTCACAAAAGTGTTTCCCCCTCCCCCCCCCCGATGTCTCTATGATGAGCTATACCAACCTTTTCAATGTCTGCCCATCAAGAAATGCTTCACGCTCAGCAATCCATTTCCTACCAATCATTTTGCTTAACCAAATATGTCTCTTAGTACGTCTTTTATACTGGCTGACTGAAGTGAAAGATGCATTCAGAACGGGGAATATCAGCAGCTTACAGAATAATACACATTTCTATAGCTCAAACTTTTATCTGCACATTTTGTACTGTCATTAGACAGTGATCTCCTAAAAATTGTACTGAAAAAAGCTGATTGTCATTAACATTTCACATAATTCCATTCTTCACAAAATTGATGTAGTTTGGAATTGGACAACACTATATGTATAATATTGAAAGTCTGAGAATTTGTGGCCCTATAATATGAACCAAGAATTGCTATTTTTGAGCTACATGCAAGGGGACGTCCAAAAAAGAAAGAATGCCCAGAGGCAGATGGTTTCCTGTATTTTGTCCAGCACTAGATTCACACACAAAATCACCCTCCATTAGAGAGCCATGCACTCAGAGCTAAAACAGAGAAGGAACACCAACTAGTTTTTGAAATTGAAGAACTTTTTCAGAAAAGGGATTATGAAGACTGCTTCAGAGCATGGCCAAGTTCAGATTAATAATAATAAATAATAATAAATAATAATAATAATAATAATATATATATATAAAAGTAAAACCATACAAAAGGAGTTAATTTTCAAGACAGAAGTGATCCACAAACAGGGGCTAGAGGAAAAAAAAAACCAACCAAAAAGTTCAGGTAACTACTATAGACCACAACTCCTTCTGAATTTGAGACAGACTTAATATCTACTCCTAAGAAAGCTGAAGACACATTTGCTTAGACTAGATGTTAGCTGTGGTATGCAGACTACAGTTTTGAGGGACTGCAAAAGACAACTAAGAACAACTCAGCTGCTACTAAGCCCAGATGTGCTATAGGTCCACAACTCTGCATGAAAAAACCCCAAGAAACAACCAACCAAAAAAAATCCCAACAAAAAAAACCCAACATAAAGCAACAAGCCCACAGAGGTCTGCAAATAAGCAAACCTGATGGTTTAGATGATGCATAGTTAAGTATATTTATGAAAGCAGATGGTCATATCAGCTATAGGAAATACGTATTTTAAATGCTGAAATTTCTAGTTAGTATTCATATTTTGTGCATTTCTTCACATTAGGCAGAGTTTCTTCAAAACCAGACCAAATAAAAGCATGTTTAAAAATAAATGTTAAATGAAATTTCATATGAATTATGAAATGCATTGTGATATAATTCCAAAAGACTGGGAAAAGGCAGAGAAATGTCTCTAGCAACCACTAACACAATCTCACATATATCTGTTTATCTGCATCTCTCTCTCCCTCTGTGTGTGTGTATGTATAACTAAAGTTAACTAGATTTTATACAACACTTCAAAGGAATTTCCTCAAGAATCTGTCTCCTTTATAGGTAATGAGAAGCTCACAACATTTAAGGCCACTAATAAGAAAGGCATACTTAGGTGTTGCAGGTGATGCGGATCTTCTGGACATGGCAGCAGGAGAATCAGACCTTCTTAGAGGAGATCCCATACCAGATGATGAACCAGGTGTTGCAGGTCGCCTCTCTTTCTTTATCTTCTCAGTCTAGAAACACAGTTCATTTCAGCCTCCATAATTAGGACCAACACATCAAAAATATGTTTGATTGTTTTATTAACGAGATGGCATATAAATGGATTTGTGTAACAAACATTTAAGATGGAAGTTTTTTAAATACTAGCTCACAACTGAGGTGCAATAGTTTATTCTACATAGATATAAACCACGTCCCCCCCATCTCTTCTATGGACATAGTATACAAGTTGCAGGTAAGTAACACCACAGTCAGAGCCTCTCCAAGAGTTCTTGGGAGGGGTGGTGACACTGAGTGGAGTTTTCTAAATCATCTGTATGCTCCTGCAACACCTCTTAGCCGCAACCAGTAGCACACGCAGGATCTCAGAGAAATGCTGCTGGGTGTTAACACCGTGAATCACGCCTAAGACAGACGCTACACAAACCTTTAGCTCCCAGCTTTGGCCCCTCACATCTAATTTAGGTGGCATGAATCCCCCTACTATCAACCATTACAAGACACAGGACCTTATGTAACTTTTACAGTCCTAGCACAGATTCTTTTAAATATGCCTTACATTGTGTAGACTCAGAGAAGGTGACTTGCCTTTGCTTTTCTGGAAACTACGGTGGATCAATAATGCATCTTTTAAGCAAACAGCATTAAAAATGTGCACAGAAGGAGTTAAGCAATTGGTATAAAACAGAGGCGTTGTCAATGCACTTGGCAAGCTTCTGAAATATGTGAAGCAGGCTAATTAACCCGCTAGACTGGATAGTCACACTCCACAGAAATTCTACTTGTCATCCCCATTCCCAGAAGTTACAGGCAAGTCCAGAAACGTACACTTCGGTGCCAGAAATCTCAGTTTGCTGGAAATGAAGGTGTTGCTGTTCCAAATACCAGCACTCAACACTGATTCCCAGGAGGAGGAAGGTATTAAAACGCCGCTAAACAGGAGCACAAAAGCAACAGATGCGTGCAAGGCTTACTTTCTTCCTGCTGTTTCTTCCAACAGGGGTAGCACTTTATTTTTATGAATGTAAAGGGAAAGATAACTATCAGATGCCACATCAAGTTTACCCAGAAATGAAACCAAAACCATTGCAAACCCACCTGAGTAACTTCAGCTGCAGCCGCCCCTTTCATGGCATCGGAAGTGGAGGGTGAAGTCGCCTTCTTTCTGTCGGTGCTTCGGCTGGGGGAAGGCTTGTAGGGAGATTTAAGAGGACTAGCTGGTGCTACACGAGGACAGATATGGAATACTAAAGAGTTATAGTACAATAGCAAGAGCAAAAGGGAGCACAGACAGAGGAAGTAAAGGAAAGGAGAAAACAGCACACTTACGTTATAATGTTCAAAGGTAGTTTCCAAGGTTTGTTTTTTTTTAAAGTGTTTTGAAAGATCACCTTATATAACACATTCAGTACGGTCCCATGTTTACTAAAAATGCCTCAATTGAAAGCAACATTTTATAGGTTTTTACCTTTTTTTTTTTTTTTTTTTAAGCGCTAAAATATTGCTCATATACCTTTGGAATCACCTGACTATTATTCTTTAATCTCCTGAAAACTGCAGCTTCCTTTGCATGTGATAAAGGGAGTAATCAATTCTAGTTGGGTGACTTTTGAACAAATACTGCAAAATGCGAAAGGTGACAGAAGCTTAGGGAATTTTTTATTTATTTTTTTAAAAAGCCTAAACATGGCAAAGGCTGCTAGGTACCTTAATTGTTTTTCCAAATATTTAATTAAAAAAAACCCAACTCAAACCAAAAGCCAACCCCCAACCTAAACTAAATACTGCTGTAGGTATTTCATTTACGTTACTTGTGGCAGACATCAGTTTGAGTGGGACACATGCATTACAGCATACAGGGCAGCTTTCGGGATACTTTTTATTTGCAATATGCACAGGATTTTTTTTTTAAATGGAAAATTTTATTCCTGTTTTTGTTCATATTACCTTTTAAGATGAAACTTTCACATACATATAAAATAATCACCAAAGTATATGCTTTATAAATAAGATGGGCACTAATTGTAACCGTGTGACTGTATTTTGAATCTTATTCAACTGAAGTCAAGAAGGATATTGACTTTGTAAAAACAGTAATTATGCTCAAATTCACATTTCCAGTAATTATATATTTTTTATTGGGGCAGTCCTATAAAACTTCTTATCAAGCCTTTTTAAATGCTTTTAAGTTTAACTTGATCTCTGTATTCTTTGATTTGCTTTCCAGAAAGTTGGCAAGAGTTCACGGACTTTATGACAAATGTTCAGAAACTAAAGCACTGCTTAAGGTAAAGATTTTTACTTCAGTTGTAAACAAAAAATTAAAAGAAAATCATTACAGGTTCAGTATCAACTGTTTGTCTGAATGTCTTGACTCAGAGTGACATTAATAATGCATTGCCCTAGAAAAAGTCTTAAATTGAGGCTCTTTATTTCTAAGCTTACAGAAAATGCAGGAGTAGAGCAATTTTGACCCAAACATGATGACATGAGGCACAGCATAAGCTCCTGAAAAGGAAAACCCTCTTCCTTGTTCAGGAAGCTACTTCCACGGGGTGAAGAACATGACAAATGGGACATCTCCCATGACCCTTTTGCTGGCGATTACTGACAAAAAGATCAACGGCCACTGACTACTGATGCTGTTTGCAACCTGTGCTACAGCCTGATTGCCTGGTGAGGAAATGATAAGAGGACACTGGTTCAGAGAACCGTTCCCAGAATCAGCACTCCTGTTTCAGCTCAGGGAAAAAGCAGTCTGCAGGCCAAATTGTATCCCCACCAGGCATGCCAGTGTGCTACTTTAAAGATCCTGCACTGGAGAGACAGAGAAAGCTGGTAGGTTGCAAACAAAGCAAATAGGGAAGGACAAAGGAAGTCCCTACATATTTCTTCAATATCCAATACAACGTGGAAAACAACATCTGTAGGTGGCCCCAGCAATTCACCTCAACATTTTAAGCAGAATATACTGATCTAATACTGAGTTTACTTTTGTTCAGCCTTAGCAGTAGGTGATCCCCGAGCAGTAAGTAAAGTGGGAATTTTCTCATGGGCCAAGTACTGTAAGAAAACAACTTTGCTTCCATACTGCTTTTAATGTAGAAACAAGGAAAGTAATTTTAGAGTCACTTGAAATCAATGTCCCTATGCACTTCAATAACGAAGTAACACTCAAAGAATAGTAGGCTTACTTTGCAAATCATTTTAAAATCACTTTATATTAAAAGCACAGATGCAGGACCTGAGCCTATTTCAACCATGGTGTATGAAAATACTCATCATAAAGATGATGAGTCTTTTATCATCTAACTAGTTTTATCCTGAAAAAATGCTTGCTTTCACAAACAGGTATTTGGGTATGTGTTTTTTTTGTTTGTTTTTAATAAAAGTAAAACCAGGTGTTAAACTTTTGTCCTCATTTCAGCAAACGCTATGACCAAGTATTGCTTTATAAGTGGAAACCACTCTGGAAGTGAGGCACTTGCCTAAGCATTAGCAAGACTAGAAACACTAGTTTTGTGGATTTTTTCAAAATAAGGGTGCCATTTACTGAGAGGAACAGCAATTATCATGCCTAATTTTCAGTTTCTTAAAGTTCAGTAATTTCTGGAATTGACACCGTCCTATCAGTGTCTCCTTTTTTTCCTCTAAGTATCATTTTGTTTGCATATACACACTCACACACACACGCATATATATATAAACACAAATCCAATCACACAGTTAAAGGCAAAAAGTAATGTAAGAGCAAAGAGCAGAGGCCCTGGTAAGAATAATTAAGGCTCAAATGGTGCACTGGGATTTTTGTTCTACATACTATATAGGTATGAAAGGGGATGATGTTAATATATCAAAGCCTCTGAGAGATGTCACACTCTGGTCCAAAAGCTGTTTCTTAAATGAATAGACTCAGTTTTTCATTAGTTTAGGTTTTAGAACATAGTTTTTAAACTATGGTTTTTTTACAAAGATATTAAGAACAAGACAGACAATATGATGTGTTTTTTCAAGCTTTTAAATATGCTGCTATCTTGAACAACTTAGTTGACTGTTGATTTTGTACCACCTGTAAATTGTCATTTGGTTCATAGTACTCCATTTCTTTCAGCAACTACTCAATGCAACCCAAAATATACCTTAACGGTTTCAAAGTGAGTAATTGACATTTTTACCTGGATTATTGTACTGCTCAGAAAGCATTAATGTACTTCTGCTTCTGGCTAAAGATGACTGTGTGGGAGTCAGCAGTCGAGAAACAATAAAGTTTTCCATTGGACTAAGATGCATGCGGTGAGCTGAAGGATGGGAGCAAATAAAATAAAATTTAAAATGCAAAGAAATAAAATAATGTTACATTAAAATAACTGAAACAAAATGATGAAATGATTAAATGAAATGAAAAAAAAACCCCACCTTGAAATGTTTTAAGGTTTAAAATATTTAAAGATAATTTTCATTCCCTTTGGGAAAAAAAAACCAACGTTTCTAGTTTCTCTATGATTTTAAATTCTTTTCCCACTTGTACAATAAATATAGTAATGTTCAGACTGTGTTGCATTTTGTTCTTACACAGAGGCATGTTCCATTCTGCAAAATGGTTGCTTTAATGACTCAGCATGAAAAAGGCTTGCCTTCTTCCCCAGTAGAAAAGGTGAAACATTTGGTAGAGCAGCACAGCTACTCACTAATGTGTGAACCATACTGAGACTGCATTTAAACTTTGCAGTCTCACTGCATTACATAAGTCTTATTTATACAATATGTCTGCATTCCTTCCCGCTCCATAAATATAAGCATCAACTACGTAAGGCAGACATTTATAAATGTTCCTATTATATACCTATATACAGGGAGCACCATCTATCATAATAACCTCAAAGTAATTGAGGAGTTTTCATTAAACAATGAAAAATGGAATTAAATTTACCTTCTCTTTTCATTCTAGAAATAACCCTTTATTGGCACTTACTTCAGTCAATACATTTTTTTCTCATTAGAGTTTAAAAAAAAAGGGGGAGAAGGAAAAAAAAAAAAAAAAGACACACAAAAAAATAAAAGAAAAAACCTCCAAAGAGTTCAGAGTGGGATAAACCCTTTGGTCCTCTCTGTAGTGTTTAGTAACCACTAATCCCGCAAGATGATCATCTTTCACTGAGCCTCTTGTGGATCAGAGTTTCAAATCAAATTAAAGGGCTCTACAACTATGGTCACTAGACTAAAGTCTCCCAGGTGGCTAAGTGGACATACTTCTGCCCATGGTACATCCCACGTCTACTGCCAAGCCACATGTTTGGTTTACTTGGTTTTCCTTATTTGTCTAGAAGATCACAAGCTGTACAGTTTTAAGAAATTGCTGCAGTTGCAGTGTGTACTCACAACCCTGTTTGCTGGAGTATCAAAAAAATCTAAAAAGACTCAGTAAACACCCCCCCACCCCCAGCGTTTGTTGTTTGACTAGGATCCCCAGCATGGCAGCACAGTCTTGAGACAGGCTGTAGAACTATTTTATTGTACTAACTTACAACCCCTAAAATGTTTTGAGTTTTTTTGAATACTAGACATGAGCAAGTTACATAGCTATATGGACAAGAAGTAGTGCTTTAAGCAGAAGGAGAGTTTATGCTGGTAGGAGACCAGCATATTCACTTGCCTCTGTCAGGGGAATGTGTTATTGCCGCTGTGGAGGAGGAGAGGCGCTTACTGATTGGCGATTCCATTTGCTTTGGCAGATTCATTGTAGAAGCTGAAAGTTTGTCACATGCTGCAGAGAGACGCATTGAAGATATTTGTATTCACATCACAGTTTCTATAAACTCCCCAAATGAACCTCACATTTGTATTCGTGGCCCTTGCCCCTGATCGTAGCGTTGAATAAGACATGAGATATGCTCTTTCCGATTGCTGGAGGACCAGCACTTTCTAAGACATGCTTTGGGATGCAACTTTTCTGCTTGTGGATTAAATGTTCCAGTTTTACGACAGCCTATCTTTTATACTGCCACAGGCAAATAATTACATATTGGGTCTGAACGAGTGAAGCCATTCTGATACGAGATAATTCAATACCAGCACAAGCAGAAAGTTACCTAAAGAAAATGAACTGCAGACATGACAACTCTGAACACCTCATCTCAGTTCTCCCTCCCCTCTACACTCAGTCTGGAAGAGTTGGGGTAGACCTCAGGTATTACCCTAATACAAAAATGAAATAACCTACACTAGTGCATTCACACGATGAGAACTCAGTGTTTTAATGACTGGTCTGGCAACAGCCATTTGGCTTTATGTTTTTGTGCTTGAGAATATTTTAATAATATACAAATAAATAAATATGATTTTTAGTACTACCCCAAGTGCTTTCATTTTTCTTCTGAAATACTGTTTGACAAAGTATGTTTGAGCACAGTACCTGTCTCCTACCGTGCCATTTATTCAACTGAATGACAGAAAAACGTTATTCAAATATTACTATAGCATACTAGTATATGATAATCACTGCATGACGCTCAGAAGATAATACCATAGGTGCTTTGCCCCTTAAATTTTCATTTTCTTTCTTTCAAAACCAGAAGTATTTTCATCTAGAGATATATCCGTGCCCCAGTTCTGCAGTACCTAAGCTACTGCATTCCCTGTTACATACATTGAAACGTTGCCTCAGCGGGGTCTGCAAGATTTGCCTTCATCTACTACAGTAAACAATGCAATTTTCTATGTTGCTTTTAAAAAAAAGCAGGCACAATTCTGGTATGCTGCAAAACATCAGTTGCACATCCAAATCTTTTTGTATATAAGCAACAATTGGTATAAAAATTAGAATATATTTGCACATAAATAATAGTTCTGTGAGATTGCGGGCAGAACAACATTTACTGTGCATTCTGCAGGAGTAATATCCATGCCTAGCTCCTCCTCTGAGGGGAGAGAAGAAACCTTGTTCTTAAAAACACAGGCTGTGTTACGTTTTCCAAATGCCAAGTACATGTGCAATCAAAATTAGAAATCCTGTATGCAATCCCTTCCTAATTTTGGAGGACTCCTCTACTTCACAGCCCTTTTAGGGGAATATTAATGAATAAATAAAGATAACTGAACAATATAAAAAACCCAAACAAACCATAATTGCCTAAACAAAGTCAACTATTTGGGTTTGTTACAAATGCCAGCGTGGCCAAAATCCACTTCCGGAGGCTGAAAACATAGCACAGCTGTTTATACCAAATTTGCTTATACTTAAAATACTGCAGGAAAAGGCCCCTGAGATGGAAAAAGAGGACTGTTCTGATGAAACATGGTCTCCATAACACATCTTCTCTTACTGTGCAACTGAATTTTTTTCCACAGCACCTGCGTGTGTCCATTAGAACTGTCAAATATATGAGTGATTATATTTACACACGCACGCACACACACACACAGAGTGCAGCAATAGAACTAACAGAGATGAGAATCTGAGCGGTAGAAGTCTACAGGTAGTGAGAAAACCATGAAATGCCTCTACTGTGCTGGAATGTGAGGCATGCACTGCTCCACCATGGCAAAATTAAAAGGAAATTAAAAAGACATTTGGTCCGCATCGCTAAGGGTAATGCTGTAGAGTACGAGACTGAAATAATAAGAAAACAGTGGTTAGGAAAGACAAGATCAGTGTATGGATTACGGTGATTAGAACAGCTATAAACGAGAGACGATGGTATTGTGATTTTCTGAAATACCATTGAAGGAATCAGCAGGAGCAGTAGAGGTCACAGGATCTGGAGGAAGGGTGTTGGCAGCTAAACCTAGAACAGGGGGTGGGGTATTTTCTGATTCACCTACACAGCAGAGAAATCAGAGCAAAAAGAGGTGAAAGAAATTACTGAATAAGTTGAGGGAGCTGGAATTAAGCATAAACTGCGTTCAAGACAAACTAATTGCTTTCTCAAAGACTTCTTTTATTATCGTATATATTCAATATCCTGGCTTTTTTCATGGCATACTGTGAAAAATACAATGTGAAACAGAGTTTGCCTTTTTGAAGTTAAGTATATTTACACACTGTTAATGAGAGTAACTGCCATATTTCATCATCATCCAAACATGGATATTTTTCCCCATAACATCAATTTATTCAAACCTGACCAAATTTAAATAAATTAATAAATGATTTAAAACAGAAAACATGCATCTTTTTGGAAATATAAAAGCAGTACGTGACTCATTATGTAATAAAACGAATTTGTTCTGAAGCCAAATCAAAAAGAGCAGCAACAAAAAGTGTGTGGGGGAAAAAAACCCCAAACTATTTTAAACTGCACATGCTGCACAGTCATCTAGAAATTCCCTTCGGGTTTTTAGAAGTACCAAACAAACCCAGATCATCTTTCACAAGGCTTAGACAGCATTCAGTCCTTTGGTAAATATTACATTCGCTAACTGTGTGCGTGGGAAGACAATGCGGGGGAAGAGAATACAGGAGAGAGAGCATACATTTTAATTTTAGCATTTTGCATCCTCCAAACAGATTCTGGTTACTCTATTAAAATTATCTGCATTCCTAAAGTTAGGAGCGACCTTTCTCCCCAGAAGGTATTAGACAGAGGAAGCCTGGCAAGAAATTAAAACACATTTATTCACACCCCGAGGCAGTAGCCCCTCCAGTACCACCCTAACTATATAATGCATCACCCTTACTATCTCCACAACCTCGTGCATTTTGCACTTCAAGATCTGCAATGCAGGCAGCCTGTTTCACTTACCATCTCTGCCTCCTGAGCCTGCAGCCAGTGCTCCTCCCCACGACCATCGCTTCTGCTTCTGTTCCAGCTGCTGGCTGCGTTCAAGGGACCGTCGCATCATGGCTTCTAAACGTTCCTGGTTATATTGGGGGAAAACCAGAAATCAAATCTGAATCGATTCTGTAGGGGCTTCTTTTTTAACTCCTGCTGAAACCGCGCTAAAAATACACAGTTCCCCTGTTGCTCCAGCAAAACGATTACAGGAGCTTGCTTGCAATAAAAGGACTGAATAAAGAAGGTTATCAGCATGCTACCTACCTCCAGATATGTGTATCCTTTGTCTGCAAGCCACTGAGGTCACTACAGAGGCCTAAGTAAATAACACAGGTTGCATCACTGCCTAGCATCTGCTCCTGCTGGTGAGGCTGCTGCTGCGCTCTGGACTTAATTTGTATAAGAATAATGCTCGACAAGCATTAACTCCTTCTTGTCTATGCAGACCTCGGGATTTTTTTCCATCCCTTTCTCAGCATAGCCAAATTGCTGCAATGCCAGTGGCTCCTCCTAGCCACGCAGATAAATGATCACTTCAAACGCAAAGTAGGCTACTTTGCAGGATGCCCTATTTATTTATTTATTTTTACAAAACCTCCCTCCTTTCTTCCACGATGTTCTTTACAGTTTAGGCATTTAAGAGCTTCTGACGGTTTTTTCTCCCCGTGATTTTTTTTTTAGTCCATGTCCAGATCATGCTGTTCTGAGATTTAATTTTTTTTTTCCCCCTCCACCTTCTTCTCCATGGCTTGATGAATTAGAATTTTCAGAGAGGGAAGACCAAGATTTCTTTTCCTTCCCAAAACCTGGTTCTAACTCTACATATGGTCACCTTGTTCCTTCACCACCACCCTCCTAACTCTCATTCAAAGACCTCCACTCAGTTTTGTTCCCACCTCCTCCCTCTTCTAGTTTCTCAGTCGTTTGTTGTTATGGTAATAATCTCTGCAACTTTTCCCTTCTTCTAAAGCAGATAAACCTGGTTCTTCACCATCCACTGTTCTATCACCTACTACCCTCTTCTTCCTTTCCTCCTCCCAGTACTTCATTCATATCTGGTAACCTCTTCACTCTCACATTTGACCAGCCCAACTTTGAAAGATGAGTCTACTCTTGCTGCCTCCAACTCCTGACTCAATGGTTTTAAACCTTTTGATCGTATTACTACTTTTAGTCCTATTACTACCTTTGCTATGTCCTTCTGGTCTAGTATAAAACTTGTACTCTATCCCCTCCAAACCTTGATACCGCAGGCTTTTGTGATTACATCATAACCCCTTTGATTTCTGTCAATCCCTGCTCTGCTCTCAGTATCTTTTGGCAGCTCTGATCAACTGTGCAGAAAATCTCTCCCACATCTCTTGGCCAGATTACTCTCTGTCACTGATTCATGACTTGGCTCTAGGTTTCCTATTGCCCTTCCCTGAGATATTTTACCACAAAAAGTCACGTCTTTGTTCAAGCACATCTCCTTCAGTCTCTGCACTAACGTTGTCTCTGATGGAGATCCTTCAGCAGATCAGACCCTAACATCAGGCACCTCCAGTAACTACCATGCCTGGAACTTTTACGCGTGTACCTGTAAAATTTGTGTTACATTCCTGGGGCTCTGCTGATGGTCACTGGCTTTCTACAATGCCTTCTCCTCATCCTCTGCTTGTCTGCAATATACTTTTGTCTCTACAACGTCTTTGAAGAATCTCTTATGCTACCATGACTTCCAGTAATTTATTTATGACCTCATTTTTTCCACCTCATCCAACCCTGCTACCAATTATCCATCATTTGCAACAGCAAGCCACTTCTGTCTTTAAGCTCTCTTAATTTTATTACAAATCACTTAAACCATAAAGAATTCCATTATATTACTCTCTATATAAAGAGTGAAAAAAGACAATTCTTATATACCCTTTCTATCATTCTGAGCTCTCCTGTCCTTATTATGTTTCAGCTAGGTGACCCACCCTGCTTTTACTATTTCTGCTGCCATCTATATGCTCCCTTCTATGTCTTTAGCTCACGGTCTATCAGACAACATCACGTAAAGACCACTGAAAGCAGGCAGCTGCTTCCCTGCCCTCCCTCCCCCTTTTTTCCCCCCTTCTGTCCAGGCAGTGCCACCAATTTCCCGGTAGCCACCCACATTTGTGCCCTCCCTCTTTCCTACCCTTTTTTCGTCCTTACAGAGCAAACACATGAAGCATCACAAAGCTCAAGCACAGCCTCTTCTGCAACAGCACAGAAACCCCCCCCAGTTTTGAACACCTTATCACATCTTGTCTGTACTTTGGGCATAAAAAAACCCGACTGTCCCACCTCTGGAATCCAAAGTCACTCTCCTTTAGTCTGCTACAGTCTTTAATTCTTCTCTTACTACTTGATGCAATGTTCATGTTTAAGACCTGTGTGTGCTGGCTCTGCATGTCAAGTTCACACTTTTTCCTTTTAACTTCCCACCTCCCAGTATTGATTTAATTCTGTTTGAGTCCCTTTTCCATACTTCTTCTTTCCCAACCTCACTTCCTATTTCATCACCAGTTTTTCTCCACAGTCTGCTTCTTTTCATTACTTTCTTCTGCTATGCGTCTTGCCCCAATATAGCTTTCTACCTACTCTCTTTACAAAGGAAAATCACCCTCCCATTTCTTTCCCATTAAAGCATACACTTCTACAGAATCTTTCTTTCCATATCTAATGAATATTGTTATACATTAATCAAAAAAGAGAAGATGAAAGCAGCCAATTTTCAATTATATGGGTGATTTATGTTTAAGGGCTTTTTTTAATGCCGCTTCAAGCAAGGACTGGCAATATTCTGGTACTTTGCAAATCACAGAACACACTTATACCACCTACTATGAAAATGCTGTTTTAAGAATAAAATGCATGATGAAATAGGTTAGAGAAATTAAATGATTTTTTGTACATATCCGAAAGCCCACGATACCTACAATCTGTGGTTGAAATCTTCAATTAAACAATGTAGAGAGGAACATTCATTTTCATTTGCAAAGACCCTTTCATTAAAGCACTGTAGAACATAATTATTAAATCTCATGAAACCCTGAAGATGTAGCTTAGATAAAGAACAATGAGAGCTATTTTTCACAAAGAAATGATAATTATTTTTAAAAAATATTTTAAGGTAACACAAAACTAAAAAGCCAAAGAAAACAATAAGACACGTGGAAGCACAGCATAAACAACTCGTACATTAATAACTTGGTCTGTAAAAAAACTGAACAACAAGCATTCCTTCATCAGCAAACAATGTGCAAAACTCTTCCTGTCTATGTTATAGATGAAGTACCTTCTTAAAAACATATCAAACTATTCATGTGATCTTCATTTGGGAACAGCTACAGAGAGAGGAAATGATCTCTGCACTAAAGATACAGTGAGCTTTCACAGAAAATCTGTAACATAAAAGCCTTGCATATAGGTTGAATTAAGAATGAGTAAAACCATAAGAAGAGAGCCACCTACAGTTGGGATGTAAAAAGTACATGCTACTTTCCAAAATCCATACTTATCCACCCAGGTTTTCCTCAGCCTAAGCAACAGAACAAACATTTGCATTGTGCAAAAAAACCCAACCAACCAACCAAGAAAAAACAGCCAACCAAAAAAATAAAGCAAAACCAAAACCCAACAGTGAGAATACAAGTAATTTGCTTGAAGTACTTTCATTTTTTCTAAGTAAATCATGACATAGATGTGAAAACAAGGCAAATAAATCATTTTACAAGTATTATGACTTAAGATAATATGTGCAAATGATTCTAAAACAATCTACCTTATTCCTAAAATACAAACACCTAAATGAGCCAAAAACCCCTCTTCCTCTTCACTTTATATATTTGTCAGCACTACATGTAAGTAGCTCCCTGTTTTATATTATCAGCTGGCTTCATCTTTTGAGTGGCTCTTCCACATAGCAACAAAAAGAACTTGGTTATTTTCTATTTAAAGAATGCATTAAAACCCAATACAGTATTTTAAAATTTAACTACCCTACTGAATAGAATTCAGTTCTACTCTCAGTCAATTATAATTACAGGTGTGTATTGAGCATGTGCTCATGAAAGAACAACGTAGGACAAATGAAGGCTATATGTTAAGGAACATGGAGAGCTCGGGCAATATATGAACTGCCAAAGAATGTTTAGCAAGTAGTTATTTTCATATATTATAATTCAAAAAGTAATTAATTTTGAATAATAATATAGTAAGCAATTAATGCTATAACATCTTGAGAGTTATTCAGTCTCTTGTGTTTAAGTGCACACTTTAACAAACATAACAAATACTGCATGTGCACCAAAAGAATCTCTGCAATCCTGCAGGATATTCTCCATTTAGCAGTTGTTACATCAATCTTTCAAGTCTGAGTGATGGATTAGATTTGATGCTGTCTACCAGTAGCAGTTCATTTAAATATTAGTATATTGGTAGGATCAGTACTAATTTTATCAATTTCCTTTGAAAAAAAATTAGGATGGTTTTATTAAAAATGGATCTTTGTCTAGATGGAAGTTAATGCTCTTACACTAGTAGTCTTGACATGGCCATACAAGTGATGCTCATTGTTGTGTTGTGGAATGCAAGAACAGAAGAACACAGCTTCTACAGAGACTTCCCAATACCCCGTGCATAGTTAGACATTTATTTGCAATCTATTTCCAAGTCACAGGGAAGTTTAAGACAAGGAAAGGGAAAAAAAATTGTTTGAACTGAACAAGGACCAACTTAGCTTTTATCCAGTCTCAAAGCCACTGGCTACTTACTGTTAAAAGCAAGTCTTTAATAGCTTCTATTGAACAACAACAGGCTTCTTTCCTCAAGGCTCAGGGACTGCTTTTACTGAAGGAAGTAGGCAGCTTTAAAAATAATATGGAGAGAAGTGCAGTGCTACTGAAGACCTCTACAGATGAGAAAGGTGCAGTCCATGCAGGCGAGATAATTTTCACACATTTATTCAGTTTCGGAACACTCCCATTCCCATCTACACAGAATTTAAAACTACTCTTCTCTATCTGGCACTGTAGAGGGAAAATATAAGCAAAATAAACTGAATTTTAGCCACCTCCTATTTGAGAAGTTCTTTGCGTGCAAAACAGCCAAGCAGAGGATGCTCTCATGTAGAAAGCCAACAAACCCCACAGTTTATGAGCCATTCATCTCTCTAAAACTCTTACAGATGCAACAATATTTTCTGGAAAGAGATTTATATAACCTGTTCCTGTCACAAATACGCAGAGTTAAAATGCTGTCTGCTGTGTGTATGCACAGTAAAAAGCAGTCTGCTGTGTTAAGAAGCAAGGACATAAAGGACAACCAATAAAGAAGAGAGCATGGAAGCAAAACTCTCTACTTGGCACTTCAGATACCTGATGAGCAGGTAAAATGGGTGCTCCAGTCCCCCCACCCAGTGTAAACCAGAGTTAAAAGTAGAAATGCTGAGGACATACTGCAGTATACTGGCTCACTGGCCAGGGCACCCTCTGGCCCTAAACACAGGTGTGGGAAATACAGGTTCAAAGTTCTTCCAGTAAATAAAGCCTCAAATGTCCAGCATGACTCACAAGCAGTGAGTAAATTGCAATGCCCCAGGAGCTGCAACTTCTTCACCACCCTTACTCAGACCTCCACTGCTACTACACATACAGGGTTTAAGGAGCTCATCAGAAGAGCTGGGGTGAGGGGAGGGATTTGGCAAATCTTTTAGAATTAAGGGGAATTTGAGAAATGAGGGATTGACAAGTAATCACTGAGGAAAGTCAGGAATTGTGGTGTCTCCTTTTCTCAATTTCCTTCTTCCCTCATTGCCTCCTGTTCTACAGATTATTCCCCTATGTACCCTCCCCTTCTGGATTGTTCTTCCCACCATGTCTAATCCATCCCCAAACAAGCATCCTCTTCTGTCCTTCTGCCCATGTAGCCTTCCCTCGGGTTCCTCAACCTGGGGGGTGGGAGGAAAGGGAAAGGAGACAGGCCTGGCCCTGCCCTGGCTCCCCAAAAGTGTTGGATAGTTTAGAGTGAGCAGAGCTAGGAGAGGTATTCATATTATGACCAAATACTTGGATGCAGCAAGCCTTTCTCTCAACTCCAGAGGAGTCACCCATCACATGTAAGGGGTGTTGGGGAGCTGTAACAGCCTTGCTGATATGTGGGAGAAACATCACTCTTTGCTCAGTCCATGCCCATCTCTGAGTAAGTGCAGGAGGCGTTACAGGAGACAGGGTCCCCACTGAACAGACCTTTGGACTGAACAACCTTTGGATCTGACCTGGCACAGCCTCTCACGTCTAACAACCCTGCTCTGATTTCTCTAGCACAGGCAAACCATGCAGGCAGGAAAATTGCTCACTCTTCCCACACCCTTCTTCCTCCCTGCCCATCTCTGGTGCAAATTTTGAAGACAGGGTTGTAGAAGTTCTTGTATTTACCACTTTCCTTTATAACCCGCATAAAAAGGATCAACCCCAAAAAAAGGATTTTGCTTAGTTACAAAAGATTATCATAGTGGGAAATAACTGGCGAAGAAGCACATCAGTTACCACATATGGAGAGAAATGTCCTACCCTTTGTTTCTGTGTTTGTCATTTTTCTTACCAAAATCTGAAACAAACCACATGACAAGATATTTTAAAATATATTCTCAGCTATTATGCAGAAGCCACAATCAGTATGTTACAGTTGCAAGAAGAATGGCAGGATAAAATCCTATCTTCAGGTCAAAGTAAAAAAATCAAACAACAAAAAAAAGTCAATGAACAGCAGTATGTTATTCTGATACAATGCAGAAGTGTTTTGCCTCTTTTGCAAAGGATATTTTGATCAAAAGATGGAGGGCAGAATAAAAGAAAGGTTAATAACTGCTGATTTTTAGAGCCTTTTTATCTAGGAACTAGGGAAATATATATTTAGCTTTTTTTTTTTTTTAAACCACTGCCCCCTTTTCCAAAACTCATTAATTCTTTATCAGTTGCAGTAGCAGTGCTAATGTTTTCTACAGAATGTCATGAAGAGAGAGGGAGACACACACACACTGCACCGAGAGATCTGCATCAGAAATTGGAATCACTAAAGCAAAAAAGAACCTGAAACGACAGCAGTGGAGAGAGCAGAAGAGAGTAAGGCTATGAAGATGCTTTGAAAGATGTGATTAATTCTGTTCTGTGCTAGAATTTTAAACCAGCCTAGATTCTTCACCGCTCTAAGTTAAAAATTTCTGTTACTGAGGAAAACTAAAGCATTTTCATAAGCATTAGTTCAGTATCATAGACAGTAAACATTAGAGTAAGAAAAATCTTGACAGTTTATGGAAACATGCATCTTTTAAAAGCTGCCTTCTGGAAAGGTGATGCTTTATTGTCTGACAGTCAGAGTTCCAGATACGTGAGTGCATGTAGATGACTGTTCTGTGACATCAGACAAAAGTCAAGAGACAAAAAAGCTTTGAAAAATGTGTTTGATATATAAGCAGTAGCAGAGTATATAGTAGATGTGGTGATGTGTGACTTCAGCTCCCAAAGTAATGCCCCTATGTTTCTGGGCCAAAAAAAAATAATAAATCAATGTTTAATGCATGTCAATATTCAGCTATGTTTGATGCTACCATACAGGGGTTGCTCTGCCATTCATCTCCCTGTGAACCTCACCTCCTCCTCTTTAAGCTTTTGTCTCCGTTTTTCTTCAACGGCTGCTCTCTTCTGCTCTTCTCTCTGCCTCTGTTCCTCCAGTCTCCTCCATCGCTCCTCCATTTGCTTTTCATATTGAAGTTTTGCTCTTCTCTCCTTCTCCAGTATCTGCTGTTCCCTAGCAGCTTAGGCAGATAAAAAGGTGCATTTCACTTTATGCAAATTTTCTCCTGTTTTAGAATTGTTTGATAAGATCACACAATACAGTAAAACAACAAATACAAGTACACACGGTTTTAGTCCACCAAGACAAAAAATACAGTGCATAGGGGTGCTGGATTGATTAGTATATCTAAGTGATTTGCTCAACAAATAAATAGGGAAGCCCTTTGTATAAACAGTGATAGTTTGTGCCCCTTACCTACGTACAAGCAGCGCACAGAATAGTTAACAGCTCTTTCTTGCCTGTGTTTCAAATCTCACTGTAGCTTAAAGCCAAATTCTTTTTTTCGGACATTACAAATGTTCTCAGTAGGTTTTAAAATGAATCAGTTATACATGCTGAAGCAAAAGCCCTTGGAATTTCTTTAGAACTGTGCTTCTCATTATAGGGCTGCCTTCAAAATAAATACATGAAAACAACACATGCTAAATTTTCTATGAAGCTTTAAAAATACACCATTCTGTTCACCATTTGGTCACACATAGTTATCTGTTTTTGTCTCTTGTGTGTGAAAAAGAAGTTACTTCAATTACTGAGGGTTTGCCCAGTCTATTCCAACTGGAGTCATAAACTTCTTGAGACATTAGCTTGTTGTTACAGAAATGCAGACTGCAACATTATATACAGGACTGTTGCTTCAGGTTTACAGAGGAGAACAAGTAGCAGAAGTTGACAAATCATGAGGAAAAATCCACTTTCTCATGCAAGTGTATTCCATAAAAAGGCAGGAAAGAGGAGTTCAAGTCAGCATGCCTACACACACGCAAGCCTGTAGTGTCACATACCAAAAAGCATACAGCCAGTATCAAAGAAGGAATATTCTCACAGTTGACAGGCTAAGAACTTGCAAGTTACGGAAAGCCAGAATTAACACTGTTTATACAAGAGCAAGTCCTTCATCCTACTCACCTATTCAACCTCAACAGTTCCTGTTTCCTTGTACAACAAATTTTTGCCCTTTTAACTCTATCTTCCCATCAGTCCTACACTCTTGCCCAGCCATCTCAATTCCCTCTTCTCAGATCAACCTTTTCCCTCAGCTCTTGCTGAAAGCTCTTTAACCACAGCCTTGATTTTCAGTCTGTCAGCCCCACTCCACCCTCAAGGCCCCTGGTTTAAAGTCAGAGTCCCTCCAATATCAGATCCTTTTCCAGCAGTTGCATTTCTTTTCCTTGAATACTGGATCCTCCTAAAATATTTCTTCCTCACATCCAATCTGCTTCACAGAACACCTTCTACCTTATTCTTGATAGAAATACAGTTGATTGTCTTCTCCCTTTGCCTTATGAGAACACATTATTCCTCCCACCCCAGGACAGGGCAAGTATGAGAGTGGAGACAGTGCTGCAGGTGAGCCTGGACTTGTACACATGAAGAACCAGACTGGTCAACAGATAAAGAGTTACCTCAGAGACAGTGGAAGACAAGAGACCAGTTGCTAATTGCTAACAACTACTAGCCACATCAGATAGAGTAAGTGAAAACAGCATGCTGGAGTTGATTAAAAAGCAAAATTAAAGTGATGTGTCCAGAGATTGTGCTAAGATTACCTTCTGAGTAAGTAGGCGAAAACTGGGACTGATTCTGGACAGAGAAGCAAACCATTCTGTCATTACGGACATAAATACAATCCTTGTTCCTTAATTTAGGGATACTAAACCACTGATTAATGAGTTTTGGCTTTGGTGAAAAGGTTATTCCATATTGCTGCAAGTACCTGCTGGCCGCATAAAGATCTGTCTGCGGGGAACTCCCTGCTTTTTTCTGGACTTCTTAAAGAAATTTGCCACAGACAAACTGTGACCAAAACACAGAGCTCCCCATTCTAGAAATGGAGTTAACCCTGAAAACCTGTGTTTCCAGAAGGCACGTATGATTCTGGACACAAGAACTGCAGCCAACACCTTCCAAATCCCCTGTGCCAACCACTCCCAGATTCTCCAACTTTCAGTTTCCCTTCTCATCTCCTCTTCTGCTTTTTAATCCAAGTTCTTTCCAATCTGCTCATTATGTCACTTTCTTGGGAATCAGCAAAGAAGAGATAATCAAGAGGACAGAAAAAATAGTCTGGGCTGAGTATACTTGGGAGACATGTAAGCTACAACTCAAACTGGTGCATGCCCCATCTAGACAGAACCTCTGGGAAGATCAAGTGCTAAACACCAGCAGATTTTCATAGGAACTACCAAAAGGAATTTTGCTCACCAAGTCCACAGCACTAAAAAAATGTCGAGTCACTGTTCTCAAGCTTCAGGTTTTGCCAAGAAATAGTCAACAGTTTGTTTCTTTATTTATTGCAAGAAAACCAGTATTTTCCTATGACTTTTTCCACAGATGTCCATACTGGTTTAGTTGACATTTCCTCAAAACATACACCTTGTTTAAATTTTACAAAATCATAAAACACTGACAATTCCTTCTGATGGGTATTGTCATGTAACCTGAAGGAACAGTGCTACTGGCCTTTCTTATTATCACAATGAGGAAAATTGAAGAGATATATATATATATATAAAATGTTGAACAATTGGAGTCCAAAACAATGCTGAACAGTTAATTTCATGTGTGTGTGTATATATATATGTAGTTAACTGTGCATACATATCCTTTATATATTTATGCATATGTATCTGTGTATATTGCAAACTCAACATTTCCCTGGAGGTATCAGATGATTAAAAACAACTATTTAAAAAACTTAAATCAATGCTTATGTTATTCAGGACATGAATTAACAAATTTTCTTGTTCTCTTGAAAGAGTAACCATTTTAAAACTTACAGAAATGTATTTGCTGAAATAATAATTCCATGATATCTTTTAGTATGGCTGAAACTTAATAGACTAAAATCGAAGTTGTTTCACGAAACCATCCTACATCTTAGCCTGAGTATTATTCAAAGCTTCTTATTTTTACAAATCAGAAGCCAAGCAGTCAATATCTTACAAATAAACCTATATTCAAAAGTACATAAATCAAAGAAGAAAGTTGACTTCTAACTACAGAATATTAAATACTCAAATGGAAATCAAAGAAAACATAGATTTAATTTTTTGTAACTTAATTCTGAAGTAATAATGTAAGTGATATTGCCTAGGAATAGACTGAAGCACAATGTATAAAATTCAGATCAGACAAAATGTCATATTTGTACTTTAAGTCTATTAACATGTATACATAAATAATACATACACCTCCTGCCATCTTACCAAGGTATTTCTCCCGTTCTTCTCTTCTCTCCTTTGCCAGTCTTTGTCTTTCATCGGTTTTCAGAAACCCATCAATGGCTGAAGTCAGAGCAAAAGAAGAAGTGTTGAAAAAGTGTTAGTAAAACTAAAGAAGCATCTGAAAGAACTAAAAAAACCTCACCAAAGATATATCTACTGCATTTCACAACTCTCACAAGAGAAACAGTTTTGCATTGGCATGCAGGCGGGTTAACACACTCGGATTTGGATACGTCTTGGGCACAATCTCCTCCTACCTACTGCTGAACTCCAAGCACACTTCCTCAGTGTGAACACTTTACTCCTCTTCATGGGGCACACAAGCACGCTGGTAGTGCTGGTTTTAAAACTTAACATTTTCTTGGGGAAAAAAAACCCTTAAGGATGCAGTTAGTATGTATTTATCTTTGCTAATAACCTTGTTTTAAAACTTCTGGCTGAAAAAGAAAAAGGGGTATCAGGAAAGCAGTAAAAGCAGTACAGAGTTCTCTTGTAGTCCAGCGCTATGTGGAGTCCCAGCCTTCATGCTCATGGTTTCACACAGCCCCACAGCTTCCCTGCCCACAGGAAACCACTAGCACCAGCTCATTTCAACAACCAGCAATTAGAACGGGATGAGGCTATGGAGGCAGCAGCCCTCCTGCCCTCTTTTCTAGGTAGGAAACACTTTGTTTCCTCCTTGAGTTGGAATCTAAAAGAAGGTTACTTGTTTGGGAGGAGGCTGACTAAGGATGTTTAGTACCTGAATTCAGATGCCCCAGTTCTTTGCGCAGCATGAGCCACTGAAAAACCCAACTTAAAAGGGCAGGCAGGGAGTGACACATGAGGTACCTCAGGGTCACCTGCCTGCGTGCCCTGGAAGGATCAGCCAGATGGACCTTAGATGGACCTTCTGCAATAGCACAAGTAAGCTCACCAGGTCATGACTCGATAGACCGGCTAGAGGATGATAGCCTTTTAAAACAGCTGACAGGGCCTCCAGTGTCCTCCTTTCTCTCTTTGTTTTCAGGATCTCCTGGGGTCTTAGCAGGGCTGCAGTATGAGCAGGCACAGTGTCTCACAGCAGTTTACATCCTTTGCAATCATTATTTGGGCTCCCTACTGAGTTACTGAATTATAATTAAGCCCTCTTCCCTTTTGCTCTAAGAACTGCAGTTGTTCATTTTATCAGATAATACAAGTGGAAAAAAGTTATTCAGACTGTAACCCTGACTCTCTTCCTGAGAACTCACACTTGCAGGCTCCTCTCTGAGGGCATTCTGTCCATGGGAGTAAAGATTTTGCAAAGCAAATGCCTTTTTGTAAAATGCATGCTTCTGTAGGAAGGCTGAAAACCAGCCCTGGTGGTCCCTTGTGACTGGTGGAAAGCACAGGTCTCAGCTGTCCCCCATTAGAACAGCAGCTGGCTTTTTCCCCAAGCAGCACCTTCAAACACCATCTCTAATCCTCCTCTGCACACACAGACAGCAACTACCTGATGGCAGCCAGGCCTCTGGAAAATTGTGATTATAGCTCCCAGCTGGTTAATTACAACTAGAATTTGTGGGTCAAATACATTCATTACCAAAGGCTCACCCTACTTCCATACTAGTCTGCTTTTTGTTCTCTTGGCTGCCATTTATTGCCAGATTTGACAAGCAGGGAGAAGAGAAGGCGGTAAAGTAACCACAGTGGAGGTCTGCAACTGCTTTGAAAGGGTCTGCAATAAGCAGCCAAGAAGGAGATTCCTGTTGTCAGCAGAGTTAAATTACATCTCCACTGGGAAGTTTTTCAGTGATCTGAAAGTCAAAACAGTACGAAACCTACAATTTAGGCTCGAAGCAGCAGAGGAAGTGAAATCAAGATGGGACAAAGAGCCCAAAGAGGGAAGACTGAGCTTGGGAGCACATGGAGTCTGGAAAAAGGGAAAGAGGTGAACAGAGGCAGAGTTAAGCTCTTCTGCAGCACAGGACATAACTCCGATTGAGAGGTGGAACCTGATGTATAGAAACCAGGATGGGGATAAGCTGGAAGGATGGGGAGAAGAACAGCAAGACAGTCTATGTCCACAGATTATGTTCACAAAATCTTGGAATGACTCTCACCACTCTCCTGCTTTCAGCAACTACCTGTGAAACCCACTGGCAAAAATATGTCCCATTATGTTTGCCAGTAAAGTTACAGCAAACTGATCTCTACTTTGATTGCTTCATGAATGCAACTGGCAGAAGTGGATCTAAAAGCTCCAGCCTTGCTCACACCTGCCATGGCTATCCAAAGCCGATGTACAATTTTTAAGGTTGGCTCTCTCAAGAGCTCAGATGTTTCAATGCCACTCAGGTAATATTAAAAGAAGATCAAGGATGTAATGCCAGACACTTAAGAGATGAGGATGTTTCAGAATTGAAGCAGTCTGTACAATCCTTATTTTGCCTCCTTTTACACATACATTACACACTTTTTCCTTTTAGGTCCCTTTGCTTATTCAGTGCATAGGATGAACCTCCTCAAGAGGTGAACAAAGTTCAAAGTGATTAGTGCTTCTCGCTTCGCTTCTTTCTGAAACTGGAAAGTAGACAGAACTATAGTGAGAAATACATGGAATTGCTGCTCATTACATGTGCAACGTAATAATATGTTAAAAAAAACCTATATGGAGCAAACCAGTATGCAATCTAGTAAGTAAAGGCATCAAATGCATACACATGCAGCAAGGGTAGCATGAAAACAGCACATGCATCCTCAATACTAGCATTTCTTAAGTACTTGACTTTATGAATCAGCATGCCTGTCAAAAATCCAAAATGTGCTTGTCTTCAAAAAGTAAATATGGCTTTGAAGGACAGAATAACTATTCCCTGGGTAATAACTTGTACCTTGGGGTGATTTCTTTCAAGGGCAAAATTAGCATATTTACTACGCATCTTCATATAAGATACATTATAAACGTAACAGACACAGCAGTTACCAGTGATGAGAAATTTGGTTAATGACAGGAATTCAAGTCCTGGTTGGTGAAGCAGACTGCAAATAGCACGCTAGCACGGGCAACTCTTCCCGTGAAAATAACGTTAGCACAACACGAACTGCC
Source organism: Actenoides hombroni (assembly GCA_024336885.1). Classification (NCBI taxonomy): domain Eukaryota; kingdom Metazoa; phylum Chordata; class Aves; order Coraciiformes; family Alcedinidae; genus Actenoides; species Actenoides hombroni. The sequence goes on from WUAM01000310.1 coordinate 2,230,970, forward strand.
AGCAGAGGGCAGGACAAGGTCTGAATGAAAAAGAAAACCCCACAGAAAAAAAACCCAAAACCTTTCACTGTGATAAGTGACCTCAGGTTAATAGTCTGTATACTCAGCTTTATCCTGAGCCTTCCTCATATTTACTGCTAAGCCTCTGATCCCTCAGTTAGAAAGGCGAGTAGCAGTAAATAACATGTTTGAGTGAGGACGTAAACGCAGGCTGGTTGTGCCTTCTGCCAACCAGAGCAATGAATACAAAGAGAAGGTGGCAGAAAAATCACAGAATAGTAGGGGTTGGAAGGGACCTTGAAAGACCATCTAGTCCAACCCCCCTGCCAGAGCAGGATCACCTAGAGCAGGTCACACAGGAACACATCCAGGTGGGGTTTGAATGTCT
>WUAM01000310.1:2238867-2263481 GCA_024336885.1 Actenoides hombroni
TTCAAAAATTATTTCAACTTTAGATCTTTCGCCTTCTATTACCTTGGTTGTTTGGGGTTTTTTTGGGGGGTGGGGTAGGTTGAGAGGGTTTTCGGAGGGCGGGGCTTGAAAGGATTGGCTTTTTTGTTGGTTTTTGGTTGGTTGGGTTTTTGGGGGCAGGGGAATGTTGTGCCCCCCCAACTCACTTAAAAAAATTCTAGTAAATGTACAAATTATCCATGTAAAAGTTATGTAATCAAATTTAAAGCAGCATTTATTAAGTTGTAGGAAAATTACCATCTTTAAAATTGATCAGAAAAAGCCCTCAAGCATAACAACACAACCTTCTCCCCTTTCAGATACATAACTACACAAGATTTACAATGAGGAGTGGAACAAGAGAAGAGCATAATCCAAAAGAAATTAATGTATTTGTGACATTCTTGATAACAGATTCGTTACACACACACACACACACACACGTGTGTGTGTGTCCTGCTCCTTGAGTAAGTAAATCATCTTGAAGTTCTGTGCAGGGAGAGGGGGTAGGCAGGAATCAAAACAACAACTTTCTGGAAGGAAAGACTCTGCATTCTGGAATGGATTACAAAAAGGAATTAACAAAAACAAGCACTGCTTCTAATTCATAATGAACACCTTGAAACTAAAGGGACACAGGGTTCACCAAGGAATACTTGCTGGCAGTAGCTAGAAATTCTATACTAAAAAAACAATCAACCCTCCCCCCCATCAGAGCTATAAATGTTACAAATGAAACAGGGTTTTTTTCCCCACTACAGAAAGTTTTTCTTCTTTCGTTCACTCACTGCGTATCTCCTGAATGAGCAATTGTCCCAACATGTATTTAGGGTTTATGCTTCTACTAACTTGCACGGACTAGTTTCACTGACTTCAGCAGAACTACTTTGTTAAAACAGAAAAGATGGAAATATCTTGTTAGGATCAGGAAGCGCTTGCATGCCCCACACAAGCCTGAAAAGAGGTCCTACCACTCACATACTATTGTAATAAATGGAAAATCCATTTGTTGGAAGGGGAGTATTTGTAAACACTGCTTGCCCAGTTCACTTCACCTTATGACCTTTGCAAGAAACAGCCTCACTTGTAAGACAGTAAGCCTCAAGTCATAGTTATTGTGCCCAAATTATTTAAGGGAAATGTTTTGGGATCATACACAGGATCATGCACTCTTGTTTCTCCATCCCAGTGAATTCAACCTGAAAAATCTCATTTCAGGAACATAAACATCGAAATGAAAAAAATTCCATTTCTTTCCAACAACTTCTGTCACCAAAACTAACTAGAAGCAATTTGCTTCTCTAGTGTAGTCTAGCACGCTACAATTCCTCATTAGAAGTGTTTCTCGACTTGCAATGCATGTTTGTGTGTCAACATCTGCTGATGTAATGTATTTATTATTAGGTATCAGATAACCAGAGCTCAGTGAAAACTACCATTTCACTGAGACATTCAACTATTTTTAGTATCAGCAAATGAGACAGAAACTCTTAAGTATCCATTTCTCCCACCTCCAGCCAGCTTGTAATCCCGAAACACACATTAAACCCCACTTCCATTCAAGTTAATTAGCTTTCTTGGTGTACGGCATCTTACACTTCCATGGTTTTACAATTCTCACTGCTGTGTTGCACTTCCAGAGGGCAGCTGAAGTGTATGAAGACGTCAAAAGTGAAGGGAGACCACAGAACTGCTTCTCCAGATCCAGGTAGCAAGAGCTTTGTGGAAGTCTTTGCAACCACTGCAGTCTTGCACAGCCTCCACGTAGGCCAGGAGATACGCTGCAGCTGAGGGGCACCACGCCACTCGTTTTACCGCCGTTTCTTTCTCTGCTGACAGTGATGAACTCTTGCTCAAACCTTGGCAGCAACATCCTATACCATAATTTAAAACCAGTATTTGCAAAGATGATCATCTGAAGGAATCAGACAGCTTACCCCATCTGAGCACTCTGAACAGCTGGAGCATACTGGGCAGAGCTCCTGTCTTCATGCTCGGGCTCTGGTGTCGCCAGCCTTGCGACCCAAGTACTAGAGCCCTCAGCAGCGGGCAGTCGTGCTGCCTCCACCCTGCAGCACACCCTGCCAGCAGCCAGGACCCCTTCTTACAGTTCTGCTTCGCAATGAAAAGGAAAGTTGGGAAGATTTTCCTACCACGGCAGTAGCCTGGAGTGCGTGTCAAGCTGTGTAGCTCAAGGCACTGAAGCGCGCTGCTCAAGCCTATTATTCTGCTGCCAGAGCTCCTTTTGTCCAAAGAGAAGTGTTCGCAGCATCAGTACAGAGCAGCTGCAGATCTCTGGTTTCAGGTAACTTTGGGGTCTCAGGAGAGCATTTCAGAGGAAGATCCAGAAGTCTCTATACGCCCTGCCTTCCCCTGTGGTCTCTGCTTGCAGGGCCATGGGCCTCCACAGGAAAGCAAGTGCTTGCAGATGGGCCAATCAGTAGAGACTAAAAAATTTCCTATAATCAAGCTCTTAATTAACCTCTATGTCAAAGAACCCATACAAAAGCATGACACAGAAAAACTACAACTTGCTTCTAAGCAAACATCAGCCTGAAAATGTTCTTCTGGAGCCTTGAGTAAAAATGACACCGATTTGTCATTACATACTCATTAACCACCATTTAAAAAAATTAAGGATAATTAATGAAAAAAATTATAAAACAAAGGTTATTATCCACAAATAAAAGGGCTCACACTAGGGCTTGGTGAATGTGTATTTCAGATGTGGCAACTTGTACAGCGTAGCATTGGCCTTAAACAATCCACTCCACAGGTACATAAAGGGAAGCCCTGCATAGTCCTTTTACTAACTTATTTTCATTTAAAGTCTATTTTAATACAAAGTGCAACAGAGATACTTGTGCTTTGGAATTTGCTCTGAGTTGTAGAAAAAAGTTTATTTAGAGAATCAAGAAAACCATCATGCCCTTTATTACCACAATATGTCAACTTTTTTTTTTTTCCTAGACAGTGCAATTAACTTTTTAACACTACCATCATTTCTCACTATACCCTGTCCTCCATCATCAAGTCAGTGACGACTGAAGATTTGGAAAAGGCTTTACTGTGTTTCTCTTCTGGTTTTGTTGTTGTTTTTTGTTTTGTTTTCGTGGTGAGCAAAATGAATATAGAGTATTTAAGAGAAGAACCCGTGTGCAATTTTCCACTTATATATCTTTCTATAATAAAAAACCCAACAACTTTGATGACTTACTAATGTGGCATGCACCCATCAAGAACTAACTTTAACAACTTCCACTTTACTCTGTTCCCACCTGGTGCTTCACTAAAACAGCATATTTTTCCACACAGAAGCAGCTATCAGATGTAAAAAGCACATTTTCGCTGTGATTTGGCAAAGGCTTCAAAAAAAGAAGTAAAGATGATTAATCCTGAGTAGACATGATTAAGGGACCTGCAACCTTTGTGGACTTCACTATGACCAGAAGCAAAAGTTAAAATGTTGCTTTTACTATGCTTCATGCTAATAATATTTCCCATGGATGTATTTAAGGGAGATGAAGAACATCCATTGATTATCAAAACCAAACGAATTTATAATAGGAATATGCACAGTAGATCCTCACAGGGAGAAGCTTTTACAGTTAGATACCTGTCTTTAACCTTTTTTTTTTTTTTTGCATTTTAGTAATTGTACTATGTCAATGTACTTCATATTAATACCACTATGTATAGACTTAAAGTTTTAAGTATGTTTCTGGTCAGTTTATCAAAGTGTATTCCACATAGCTCCTGCTTTTGGATGCCCCACTCTTGGCCCCTAGATACAATTCTTAATAAATACAAATTAGTGTTGGGATCTAAATATTTGCCCAGTTAAATCCAGGACATGAACTTTTCAGTCTAGCACTTAGGCTGTTAATTGATTTAATCTGAGAATTTCATAATTTCAAGTCTTCCATCAAAAGCCTAACACATCCTTGCTAGTTCTGCCTTGTTTTCTATCTGTCCTTTAGCTATGAGCTTTTCTCAAGGAACACCAAGCATGAAGCTTTGAGGGCATGCAGTTCCACCTGCAAGATGATGCTGAGACTTGACCAAGTGCTGGCAATGCCACTACCTCAAAGAGAACAAAAATATTATATCCACATACCTCCTTCTGTATATAATAAAAGCATCTTTGTATGATCATTTATAATGATCTTTCTTGATCCAACTATTTAATATGAGCCACTGTGCATAGAAAATATTAACTGTCTCCATTAAAAAAACAAACAACCCCCTCTGCAAAGGACAAGGTTCCAAAAGCAAGAACCTCATTCAACTCTTACCCTTGAACTACGTTAAAGTGTCTGAATTACGTACAGCTTCTAGATGTCTAGGAAACACCCCAGAGTGGACATTGTCTTAACACTGACACAGGCAACCTAATTTATGCATGGAGCTGGTGCAGCCTGTCAGAGTCCAAGACTGCTGGGGGACAATGAGACATAGTCACAGCTATAACACCGACACATGTTGGGGCTCACCCACCTTGCCTAAATCCTGCTCTGTTCTGATGGACAGACAGTGTTTGCATTTTGTGGAAACAGGCAGAAGGCATTAGAGCTGGGAAGCTCCTACTCTTTTTTCAGCCTGTAGATGGCAGATAAATAAAGCCGATCATTTGTGCATCCCTTGAAAGAGTTACATGTGAACGCATGTTCTTAAGTAGTAATTAGTTGGATCTTCAATACTTTAAAAAGTGTTTAAAAGATTAAGTCTGCCTTTTAACCACTGCAAAAGATAAATATTTGGTTAATATGTAATCTCTCAGAAGATTATTCACTGAGTTCCCACTACAAAGTGGCTTATTTGTTTATGCAAATTCAGAACACAAATCACATTATATGTGGAGCTTTTAACCTGCAGAATAAATAAAGCGCCTTACGAAACCTACTCTTCTCTACACAAGAGAGATGAGTGGATTATGCATCCACTGGTTTTTCAAAAAGTTGGTTTTTTCAGGGTAAGAATTTGGAGCTTTTACAAAGATTTAGAAAAATCTATGAAACTAAAAGATAAAATGGATTGAAAGCTACCTGCACAAAGTGACTAATCTGTGATTAATGTGCTTAAATGACATGCAAATATGAACACATGCACTGAATCCAGGATTCATGGCACACGCAAATAGAAAGAGGCCAATTAAAACATAGTGGGTCACTAAGCTTTGCAGTAAGTAGTGCTTAGCACAGAGATCAGATCCCGTCTTCAGTATTTTCTGTCCAAGTTCATCTGAACTTTGGCAGTGATGTGTAGCAAAGCTTCACAGAATGAAGGGAGTCTCCAGTTTGCACAGGTATCTCTCATTCTCTCTTGTTGCCCTTCATGGCCCAAAGAGAAAGGAGTTGAGAGATGTATTTAAGTCGATAATGTGCAATTTTCAGGGCCACGACAAGACTGCCTCTGCCCTAGCTCAGGGGAAGGCGTATGAAGGAGAGTGAGCAGCAGGTGCCCAGGCAAGACTCAGCTGGCATTTCCCTTGGCACAATTGTTCTGCAGTCTTCAAACACACACGAGCACTTTACAGGCATGATAAACAGTCTTTTGACTGTTACCTGAATTCACTTCACAGGCCAGAGACACTGGCCCAAAAAATTATTTTAAGAAAATACCAATATTTAAAGAATGATATTTCTTGCAGTATTCCTGTTGATCCTTCAACCATCTGGAAAAGACTGACTCGATGCAGAACAAAGTCCAACACTGCACGTAAGTGCTGGAATTGGCGATTCAACATCAGTGTCCAGACACAAAAACTTTACACAAAACCAGGAGAAATTAATTTAAAAAAAAAAAGTTTCTATTTGTCCATAATGACAAATCTCTGTTAAAAGGCTCGTATAGGGCTTCCATCACAGTATAAAAAAAAGCTGTTTGTTTGGTTCAAAGGCAAAATTTGTTTATTATTTTAGTCCTTATGCCTCTGTATACAACTCTGGGAATGCAACCCAAATGCTGCTAGTTCCTGCACCTGAAATGTGTATCACTTTGCACAGCAAGTTTCTGTTCTCATTCTTACATAAGGGCAGAGCTGGAAATGTAGCCCACAAAATATTATTCTTCTGGTAACTCTAATTCTTCAAAGAAGTGAACTGGAAAAAAAAAATAAAATAAAATCTCTGCAGGGCACTAAAAAGCCTCATTTCGTACAGGGCTGTGCCTAGACACCAGATTCTCTTGTGTCAATCAAGATGCAACTTTCTGTTAAAGTGTTCTTAGAGGTCAGAGCATTCACAATCAACTCCTTTCTGAGAGTGGTAAATTTTATGGCATGTAATATGGGGTGAGCTTTTACTGCATGTTGTGGAATCACCTGTTTTTACAATCTTTGCAGGAACACAGCACCTTTTAGACTGCAACTTCTGTCAAATTTGGTTGAAGTTGACTAATGGCTTCAACAGCTAATTATTGGTGAGAAGAAAGGAGGATGGGCAGACAGATAGGTGTGATCCTCTATGCTTCACTTCTTTTTGAAGAAATACAGACAAATTTTGAAACTGTAGCCAGACACTTGAAACCCATATCAAAGTCCTTATCCATTTGCATGCCTTGAGAAATATAGCATAGTCAGTGTATAATGATGACATCATTACAGTGTTTCTATCTTCAAGGTCCCAGCTACTCACAACATGATAGCCTTGGGGGAAGAGAGAACACTCACAGCTTAAGAAAATATCAGAAATAATGGAAGTTGCTATTAAAAAAAAAAAAAAAAGAAACAAACCAACCATCAACCAAAACCAGAAACCTGCATGCTATTTTTTAATAAACTAATACTTCAGAGAAAAATCAACACCTCTTCTGCACATTATTTTCTGAATAATTCATAAAGACAACTAAAAATTGAGAGGACACAGATTAGCCAAAGCCCACACATTTAAATACACAGTTTAAGTGTTTTAGAAAACAATTATATGATGTTATATTATACTGATTTTGAGAGCATCTAATTAATTGTCTGAAGTTTAAACTGACAGGCTTAAATAAAAGCAAAGATAACATATAAAATGAGCACTTTAAGAGAAGCTTAATCCAGTGTCATGACATTGAACTGCCAAGATAACCTGACCAATGGTAATGGAAGAATAATTTTTGGTAATCTCTTTTGGGTTGTTTATAAAAAGCTGAATATGAAACTCTGAGTGCTTGCAGTTTTATCAAAGCAGCCCTGTGCAGCTAAAAAGTGGATAACAGATGAACTTGAAATTATTTACATGGAACAATCTCTAAAAGGAAACAAAGATAATTATTTGCACAAGAGAACAGTAGCATAAACGTATTAAGGTTGATGACGATTGCAGAATTCACACTCACAATCTTCTCCTGTGGGAGATGCCACCCTGAATACACCAAATCTAATCACGCAGACAGACTTTTTTGGGGTTTTTTTTGTCATAAAGATGTATTAATTGCTATGAAATAGTCTAGTAATACGTGGTATGGATGTGTACACTGGGATAAAAAAGCAAGCTCTTCAACAGAGATAAATGCATGGTGAATGCAAGAAATTGAAGGTTGCATATGCTTGGTAGGCAATATTTTGTTCTAATTGATTTTGAAAACACTTGAATGATGGCTTCTCAGTTAAATGATTTACTTACAACACAATGTAACTGCACATTTGGAAGATGAAGGCCAGTGAGCTTAATTCCTTCTAATGTGTGTTTAGACGTACAAAGTCTACAATTAGCCTGTACATGAGCTAGGTGGTATTTTCTAATTTTTATTTTTTTTTTTAATTTTCTCTTGTTCCTCTCTCTCCTCCTTTTCTGATGTGTTGCAATTGTGGGTTTAATAAAACAATTTACTGGCAGGAAATTTAATCTGACTGATCATGCAAATAAAACAAACATAGCATTATTTGGCCCCAGAATGTAAATGTTTACCGTCAAAAGCTTATGACTTAGCAGCTACTTTGCACCAAGAAAAGGATAGCAAAATAATCCTGTTTTAATTCTTATAACATCTTGTGTGCCATCATCTTTCCCCACTCCAGTGTCAACACTAAATCCCAAACTATGTTCTTTCCTACTTGATTTTTCTTTTCATGCCACGAAACCAGTAAGACAAAGATCTAGCTTTATATAGTACTTCAGTATTATGACATTTGTACCAATAAAACTTGCTGTAAAGTAATTCCATAGCTGAGTATTGACAATTCATTCCTTATCTTTGCCCTTAATATCTCACTGGGCTCTCTACTAAAGATAACCAGACTGTCCACCTTGCACACGCTGCCAGAACTTACATTACAGCTACAGAGTAGAGACAGATAGGAAACTTCCCTCATTCCAAGAACATCTTCAATTATTTAAAATAATTCCTATTCTGGATCCCATAAAACTAAAGAAGCTTTTATTTAAAGAAGAAAATCATCTCAGCTATACTGCTGGCATGAACTGACACAATACAATTATAGAAATACTATAAAATTATCAATGGATTACTTTTTTTTTTCTTCCAGCAGTCTACCAAGTTGATAAAATTGGCATATTCAAGTTAAACTGCCTTTTCATCATCTTTCTTTTGGTTTACAATATAGTTACTCAGGATCTACCAGATATATAAGCTTATCCTATTTCTATGATGGGAAAAAGAAAAGAAGCAATGTTCTACCTCAAAAGTGACTGGGTGTAGCAGAAGATAAGTTTCTTATGACCAGTTGAAATAATCTCTTATGAATTATGTACTATAAACTAAATTATAAGTAATTACTAAAGGTTAACACTATTTGGAAAACATTCTTTTGGAAAACCCTTAATTAAGAATTTTTCCTGTTTACAAACCACGCAGACACAGGACAAAAGAAAGGGTTAATCCAATGGCATTTGCAAGCAAAACAAAACCCAAAACACACTACTTGAATCACAGAACATTAGGACTCGAAGTCCTCAGCAGTCCCCACAGAAGCCAAGGTCCAAGCACTCTGTTCATCCACATAGTAACAGGTCTACTGGACAGCACAAGAGTTTGGGGTAAACACTGAAATTACCTTGAACCTGTCTGTCCTTTCCATTTCACCAGTCAACTAGTTTATTAAGAGAGGTTTTACGAAGGACACCTTGAAGACGCCTCTGGCATGGAGAAGGGATCAATACTATATGCATGGATCTCAACTGAGGTCTCAAGCCAGCTGCAGCCCACCTCCGGGCTGAGCTCTGATCTATGTCTCACGTAGTCCCATCTCCAGCCCAACTCCCGTTCCTCCCCGCTGGGACCCTTGGACCCAAACGACCATTCTGTCAGCACAGGACCATCAATGGGCCCCACTACCAGCACCCTGCTGTGCCCAAGCCCTGCAGTATGGCACTGGAGGGAGAAAGTGTGACAACATACTGCACTATTTCCAACACACAAAACCCTGAATTACTCCTGTTTCACGTGGGAGAACCATCAAAGTGTTCAACTCCACATCTCAGTTACCTGCAGCTCAGGAGCTTCTTCACTGCATAGAGAGGGCACAGGTTGCTCTCTGTAGCTGTAAAGGCAGAGGACCAGTAAGCACCATCTTTCACCCAGGCTCCTTTTTCTTTCTCACCCCTTTTACTGCAACAAAAACCTGCACGCTCTTTTCCACTCCCGGCTTCCAGGAATCACTAACTGACATCAAACAAGACAGTTTTTCACCACATAGAACAACTACCACCACCAGTAATAGGGTGTTATCCTACTAGTCCGCCCACTAGATGTCAACTGAGTAAAATAATAGCTATGTCAACAGCAAACAGCATACCAGGTTTCTGAGATTTTTAAACACAGATGCCTCCTCAAGCCCAAATTTTACGTAAATAAGGTTACAACAAAACACACTTTGCAGTGATGTATATATAAACACATATATCTTCTATTTTTTATTTTTTTTTTAAAATAAAGGCTTATAAAGCATGAAGTACCTCTGACAAGAAGTGTTCAAAACTGGTATTATTACGTTCTTCTATTTCTATCTTAAGCTACATGTGTTGGGTACGCAAGCCTATGATCATGCTGGACCAAATAATTTACACGTAAAAGATGTTCATAAATAAATGATTTGGTTAACATACAGAAATGGCTGCTGGAGCACAAGTAACCAGACATCAGCAAACCATCCATTTGCTCACTGCACAAGGGTCATCAGCTTCTAAGAGGAGGGAAGGAAAAGCTGTTCTGCTTTATAATGCACACCCCAAGAAATCAGCAACTGTTCCTATATAACAAGAAGCGACAAGATAAACAACAACTCAGAGGAAAGAAAACATCAGATATCTACACAGCCATGTTTTGAGTTCCCCTCTCCACTCCTTGTATAAGCCTCTCTTCTTTTTCTTCAGTTTTAGGACATTGTGTTCACGACCATTTCCCCAGACTAAAAGCTGGAGTGTCAACAACAGTCACCAGGTTTTGAGTGCTGAAATACGTGTATTTTTATTTTGCCACTTTAAAAAGCAAGTCTAAGGAGGATGTCCCAAACACAAACTTGCTGAAGAGCAGACTCCAACTCTATGTAATGCACCAAGGCAGTTCAGCTATAAGATCAGGGCTACTTGCCTGTTAAAACCTGCAGCTCAAAAAGTCCAAGGTGACGTGTCTACCAAAGCCCAGTTAAAGAAGTTCCATGTATTTTTCTAAAACAAATAACCAGAACAAGACGACCCCATACATACACGCCACACAACTACAGCAAGTTCTGGAATAGATAAAGGTAGACCCAGGAGGAAATTTCAAAAGTTTCAATTTGAAAATAGGAAGTATTCAAGATGAAAATGAAATCAGCCCATTTTGCAAACAACTCTAATTATTAATGCCATGTAGATCTAGCCAGATGGGAGACAATATCCTGTATAGTGCAACGGATTAAAACAACAGCAGGGAAATAAATTCATTCTTCTTTTCAACTGTAATACCATAGCTAGTGCTAAAAGCTATTTTCAGAAAACATTCTGAAGGGGTTTTTTTTGAAATAAAAAGTAAATTAAACTAAGCAGTCTTCCTCATAACAGTCACTGCAGCAGACTGAAGCCACAATGATTCCCTTCTCTGTCTTGAAGAGGAGCTCTCAAGGATGTTTTTGACAACTAATTAAGTAGACATCATGATAATCTCAAAGACAACATTCCTAAACACTATCTGAAGAGATCGTATCTGTTTCACTCCACTCAAAAATATAAAAAGTGTATGTATATAGGCCATTCAGTTCCACCCTCAGAATTATTTTTGACAAAGACTCCTCCAGCTAGTGATACTGGCAACTGAGCTTCCATCCTCCTTAGGGATGCAACAAGGAAGAGCAAGGTCCTCTTGGAATTAACTCTGGCAAAGGAAGTATAAAAGAACAAGAAGGGCTTCTTCAAATGCATCAGTGGTAAGAGGAAGAATAGGGAAAATATGGGCCCACTGCTGAAGGAGCCCTGGTTGACAGAAGATGTAGAGAAGGTGGAGTCTTCACTGCTAAGACCAGTCCTCAGGAATCCCCGACCCTGAAATTAAGAGGAAAATCCTGGAGGGAGGAAGACTCTCCACTGGTCAATAAGAATTGAGTTAGAAATCACTTGGGTAAACTGAACATGCACAAAGCCATGGGCCCTGATGGGTTGCACCCACAAGTGCTCAGGGAGCTGGCTGATGTTGCTCTACCACTCTCCATCAGTTTTGAAAGATCATGGAGAACAGGAGAGGTTCTTGAGGACTAGAGGAAAGCCAATGTCACTCCAGTCTTCAAAAAGGCCAAGAAGAAAGACCCTGGAAATTACAGGACAGTCAGCCTCACCTCCATCTCTGGAAAAGTGATGGAGCATCTCATTCTGGAGATCACAGCACACAGAATAAGGTTATCAAGAGTAGCCAGCATAGATTTACTAACCAGAAGTCCTGTTAAACTAATCTGATAGCCTTCTATGATGGTGTGACTGAATGGGTAGATGCAGGGAGAGCAGTGGATGTTGTCTACCTGACTTTAGCAAGGCTTTTGATACTGTCTCCCATAACATCCTTGTGGAAAAGCTCAGGAAGTGTGGGTTAGAAGAGTGGACAGCTAGATGGGTTGAGAACTGGCTGAACAACAGAGCTCAGAGGGTTGTGGTCAGTGGTGAAGAGTCCAGCTGGTGACCTGTAAATAGTGGTGTTCTCCAGAGGTCAGTTCTCAGTCCAGTCTTATTCAACATTTTCATCAATGATCTGGAAGGGACAGAGTGTACCCTCAGCAAGTTTGCTGATGATACAAAACTGGGAGGAGTGGCTGATATCCTGGAAGGCTGTGCTGCCATCCCGTGAGATCTGGACAGACTGGAGAGCTGGTCAAAGGCAAACCTAACGAAGTTCAACAAGGGTAAGTGTAGAGTCCTACACCCAGGGAGGAATAACCCCATGCACCAGTACAGGTTAGATGTTGACCTGCTGGAAAGCAGCCCCAAGAAGCTTGGAGTCCTGGTAGACAACAAATTAACCATGGAACAGCAATGTGTCCTTGTGGCCAGGAAGGCCAACGGTATCCTGGGGTACATTAAGAAGAGTGTGTCCAGCAGGTTGAGGGAGGTTCTCCTCCCCCTCTATTCTGCCCTAGTGAGACCACATCTGGATTACTGTGTCCAGTTCTGGGCTCCCCAGTTCAAGAGGGACAGGGAAATACTAGAAAGAGTCCAATGGAGAGCTACAAAGATGATTAAGGGACCGAAACATCTCTCTGATGAGGAAAGGCTGAGAGCTGGGGCTGTTTAGTCTGGAGAAGGTAAGAATGAGAAGGGATCTTATTAACGTTTATAAATACCAAGAGGATGAGGCCAGACTCTTTTCAGTGGTACCCTGTGATAGGACAAGGAACAATGGGGACAAACTAGTACACAGAAGTTACACCTCAACGCGAGGAAAAACTTTACCTTGAAGGGGAACAGAGCACTGGAACAGGCTGCCCAGAGAGGTTGTGGAGTCTCCTTCTCTAGAGATTCAAAACCCACCTGGAACTGTTCCTGTGTGGCCTGCCCTAGGTCATCCTGCTCTGTTGAGAGGGTTGGACTCAATCTCCAGAGGTCCCTTCCTACCTCTACCATTCTACGATTTTATGATTCCTCTCACTGCAAGCAGTTGCAGCCTTTTTATAGGTACTTTCCATCTTCCAATAATATGAAAAAATTAATAGGTCAATTACCATGACTTACACAAAGCTAACTTCTACACAAGAATCAGTGAGTAGCACTCTGTAAATATCATCTTTCTAGGCTAAAAAATAAAAAAATCTATAGATACACTTTACAGTGAGTATATCATTATTTCAACATTATTTTTATTGCTGGCAAAGAGTTCACTTGGAAGTGTTGTCAGTTACATGAACAGCCAAAGACTTCATCAGATGTCACATTTATTTTTCTGCCTCAGCCATTTTAGACTTATTTATGGGATTAACAGTAAGATTTAGACATATACTTTATTTATGCACGTGGAAATAGGTCTATTTCCCTCACCTACAGATACAGAGTAGAAGACAGGAGGACAGAAATTGAAAAACAAAACACAGAGTGATAAACAGTAGCAGCATGAACATTTCTCTGTGAGCATCTTTTATGTTTGTTTATTCACTAGAGATCACATGGCAGGCTTATTTAACTTTCCTGCCCTTCACAGTATTTCCAAGCCAGGATGCTCACCAATTCACAAGTTTATCTGAAAAATTAACAGAAAAACCATTGCCAAAATCTCCACAGGAAAAGCAGACCAGGAAAGACCGCTCTCAAACCTCCTTCCCCAGCAACTCTCCCCACAAGACTGGGATTTGCCCAAATGGGCAGCACTGAGAATGTTATAGCCATGTTAAGGATTTTGTGGTGTAAAGAACAACACAAACGTTAAGCTTCAGTGGTGGTAAGTGTGACACGGCGTTTATTTTTAGATTTCATTTAGCAAAGAAAACAAGCTGTATTTATATGCACCTGAGAAGTAGGGGTAATATGTAATACAATGCTGCTGAGACAACACTTCAGTCTGATTAGGATCATTACCTGTTTCTACCCTAGAGGTAATTCAGCTGTAGAGAGTACACATATCCTGAGCTATGCTGTTTCCATTCATTTTATGCATTTTCCTCACTCTTTTTATTAAAAAGAGCAAGAAATGGATAAAAGAGCCTTCTTCCTATTCTCCCCACCACATACCACATTTTTTTGTAATAATTCAAGTTCCATCAAAAATGGTGCTGTGCCTTCAGGCCCTGCCTATGCCCGTATGCCCCTTCTCTGGTGTGTCCTGCACCTTTCCACTTCTCAGCAAAAATCCCTACGAGCTCTTCCCTCCCCTCAAAACCTTACACCTCAAACAAAAAGCCTTCAGCCGCATCTCACTCATCTCATTCCTGCAGCCCTGCAGCTTCCAGCACAACTGCCCTGCACCTCACCACTGCATCTTCTCCCCCAGTTTGCAAACTGCCCCAGGAAGCCCCCGCGGCACCACGGGGGCTCACCTGACTTCCTCCACGGGGTAAGTGCCACCAGCCCCTCTCCTGCTGACAGAGGTGCCCGGTGTGCTCCAGCGCACTCGCTGCAAGCAAAGTCACGCATCCCACACGCATTTGCTGGTTTTGGAGCTTGAGAAGCCTTCTGCCAGAAAACTGCCATCTTTCTTCAGGACTATGAGGTGAAATCTCTCCCTGGCACCCTGCTGCCCCATTCACAGGAGAAGGTGGATTGGAAACTTCCACAGGTTTTGCTGGCTGCAACAACCCCCCAGCCTGCCCTCGTCCAGCAAGCCCAGCTTGGTCTGCCAGCCATGTGGCAGGTGCTCCTGCCACACAGGGAACCCACATATAGGCTTTCCTTACCAAAAAAAAAAAAAATAAAAATCACACATCAGGTCTTACTCCAAAACTTCAGTTTTGGTACTGCAAGTATCTAATTTGTCTGTCGCTTTCTGAAATTTGTCCTCTGAAGATGAGAGTAGGGTTGCAGGTTCACAGAACCACAGCACTACTCAGGCTGGAAAGGACTTCAAAAGATCATCTGGTCCAACCTTTCATGGGAAAGGGAGCCAGATGAGATTATCTAGCACCTTGTCCAATCCCATCTTGAAAACTTCCAGTGATGAGGACTCTATCCAGTTTCAGTGATAATTGTTTTCACTGTCTTTCTGTTATCAAGATGAAACCTCTCCTGGTACAACTCATCCCCATTGCCTCTTGCCTTATCCACATGGCTCCTTATGAAGGGAGAGCTTCCATCCTCTTTGTAGTCGCCCCTTAAACACTAGAACACTGTGACAAGGTCCCCTTAGATCCTTCTCTTCTCCAGGCTAAATGCCTGGAAAGAACAGGAAAATAAAACCCTGTGTCTTGTACTACCATCATATGAGCCCAAAGACTGATTCTTCCTGGCAGGGCAGAGAAAAGAAGCTGGCACAGGGCCAGGCTGCAGCGCGGATGGAAGAAGCACAAACGAGAGGTGGATGCTGCTCTCCTCCTGAAGCTACGGGCAGAGACCTGCAGCTGGGTCCTGGAGTAGTCTAAGCATGAGAGAGCAGCCTAGGCAAGCTCACTGAAATAATCCGAGGCTATTCTGCAAATTATAAGTAGTTCAAATCTCTTGTATTTTGGCA
Source organism: Actenoides hombroni (assembly GCA_024336885.1). NCBI lineage: Eukaryota > Metazoa > Chordata > Aves > Coraciiformes > Alcedinidae > Actenoides > Actenoides hombroni. The sequence goes on from WUAM01000310.1 coordinate 2,254,447, forward strand.
CAGTTGTAACACAACAGAGAAAAACCACAATGCTCAATTGTTTTTTAAATTATTATTAAGGCAGGATGGACTTAAAATCACAACAGAAAAGAGCACTTGTTTTCTTACAGTAGTTGACTAGACTAGTACTTTTGTCAATCTTATTTAAAAGACAGTTGCAAGGTTATAAGCCATCATTTCTCTAATATATCATACAGTAAGAGTTCCTCCAAATTCCAACAGAAGAAAACAAAAAAGCAACAACAAAAAAAAAAATCAATGCAAAAAAAAGAATTTTACATTATAAAATACAAATATTTCAAATCTTACATTTTTTTAGAACTTCATCTAGGTGGCATTGATAAGAATCAGAAATAAATTTCATACTCAGTTCACTGGGAAAACAGGTCTATTTTTCTTTTTCAACCACATTAATCCAGAAATACTTGATGAAAAAAATTATATGCCAGTTTTTAATCAGTATCAAAATGTCAATATACGGCTTTCAATACTATTTTAGTAATACAATATTGAATAAAAATAGCCTCAATTTCAAGAGAGGAGATACAAATCCTCCAGTGACAACCTATTCTTCTCACCGTAAATTTACAAATTACACCAGCTTTCCAATTGCTTTCCTCTGATATTTTTTCAACTACACATCTCTTTCCTATATCATTATTCATCTTCTCTACGTTACCACTCCATTTTCTTCCCCATCATTCAAACTTCACCGAGTGATTACTGTTCAGCTAAACAATTATAACACAAACTGATCTTAAATCACATAGAGCTTTTCAAAACCATCTGGTGAATTTTATGCCCCAACATTCTAGGCAACGTGATCTCCTATACAAAAAGTATACAGCAATATTTCAATATCATACTTCCATAAAAGCCAGTCCTGTTTGATTCCAAAATACATGTATCCTTCAATTTTAAAACTTTCAACTTCTATCTTAATCAAAATGCATACAGGAGGATACTTGAAAAAACAGTAAGTTCATATGGCAAGTTGATCACTTGTCAGTAAATAGTTCTCCTGTACCTATAATAGCTAAAGCTATTAAGAGACAATATTAATACTATCTCTGCAAGATCAACCAAATAGTTTGGCAAAAGGGAATGGGGCAATCAGAAGAACAAGTGAAATTTAAATTCAAGTCCTTCCTGCAAGCCTTGCCTTACACTTCAGATGTAGATAAGCATGGATATTTGACTGCCCTTTGGTCAAGCAATATGTAAAAATGACATTAAAAAAATTTCAAAGCAATGTCAATACACCAAAACCACCTTAAACCAAAGTCTGAATGTTACTTTTTACAAAATACTTCTCATTAATCCTTAAACTTAACACACACACCCCCCTAACATGAAATAGAAGTTATCTGAGTGTTTGGCATATGTGAATATCCTTGCAATGACCTGACCCAAACGATAACAATGGCAGTACATTTTTATCTGAAAGGCTTCAAGGATCCAAGTGCATGATTAAGTCCTTTCACAGTGGTATGTCTGGTATATGCAGATGATGTACTGGGATCCTTTTTTGTTATGACTAAAGTTGGCTTAACTTGTGGCACTACTCAGAATTCTAACTCTGTTTTTATGTTTTTCGTGAGAGGTAGAAAGGTGCAGATGACATTTCTTTCTTTCTTTCTTTTTTTTTTTATTTTTAAAGTGCAAGAACTATAACCTCATCTTTAACTGGAACCTCCAAAGTTTGCTCATCCTCTCCACTGACAGAAGAATTCTCAGCTTATTTCTACTTAATACAATCAGCAATTCCAATATGTAATCTTTCCTGAAGTCTTCAGTGTATTTCTTTTAATAGAAAAATCACTGATAACAATTTCTAGAATAAGTGGAAATTATGACATCATTCTGACATACCTGAATAATAACAAACCAGTAAGTTCCTAACTAAGAAATACCAGAAAATCAACTCACTTTCTCATCCTTGGCTAAAGCTGTTTTGGCTTGATAAGTCTGAACCCCTTTTAAGGAACATTTCTTCCCTCTTTTGCCCCACACATACTTGTCTGCAAAGACATTTAATTCTATAAAGCTGCAATTTCACAATTTCCAAGTCCTCTGACAAATCTCTCTGCTTTAAAGCTTTAAAGACTTATTTATCACCTTTTAAACAACAGTATCTTGTCAGGCTACACAGAGGAAACAGCCACAATTTCTGTTTGACACACCACTTTTCAAAGTAAATCTTTGGGTACAGCAGCCACTTCAATGCACTGCTCAGAAACTGAGGGTGACAGGCTTGCCCGAGTACAAAAGCTTCACAAAGATGTAATAAAAAAAAAGAAAAAAGGCAACCTTCCCACTGGTAAATGGGAGCAGGAGGAGGGGAATAACTCCGGGTCCTTGCGGGCAGGCTGCGGGCTCTGCAGGCTCTTCTTGTCAGCTCTGAGAATTGAGCGAGCAGAACAATTTAGGAAGCTTATTACTGGTTCAGCAAGCAAAAGGAGGTAACATACACATAGCAGAGTTCCAATTACAAGCCAATTAAAAACGTCACGTTATCACACCACCTCACAGAAAGCAATGGGAAGGCACACAGTCAACTTTGCAGATCCGCTCCCTCTTTATAAATAAGGCCAGACCAAAACTAAGAAGAAAAAAAAAAATGAACCAGTGCAACACAAGAGTCCATACAGTCACTAGTCCCACAGCCATCATTTTGACACAAAAGAACGCCCCTGAGCTTCTGCACATAAAACATACACTATTTTCACTTGGTGAATGTTGTGATTACCTTAACGTAGCTAATTTGGGGTGAGCCTGTACACAGCCCTCTAAAAAGAAAATCTCTTTGGCAAGGAATGTTTTCATAGCACTACACAGCCAATTCCTGAACAAATTCCCTTTTGCAGTGAGTAGGAATAGGCTCTCATCTATTATACATAATTATAGCAGAGGAGATCATTTAGATGCTACTCCTTCCACACCACAGCAGCTCTGAATTCGGTAACAAATAACTGTCCAACATATTCAGGGCATTATCCTCCTATGGCAATAAAGCAATCAAAACCATGTACATTTAAGTAGCCGTGATCAGCATAGTGACATATCTGGTTAGAACCATAGTGGGGAGAGAAGTTACTGTATTGCTTTCCTCTCATGAGGACCCAAGCTGGAGGAGAGGAACTGGGCCAGCTTACAACAGCTGAGCAAGATGGTATTTTTGATAACTGCCTTCTGGTGCTCAGAATCTAATTTCCGTACAAAAATACCTTTTTTTTTTTTCTTCCTTTTTTACTTTTTTTTTTTTTTTTTTTGAAATGGAAGGGATCTTCATAATTTTCTATATGTGCCTCATTCAACAGTCTTGAGGAAGTCTGGATCACATCTACTTGTTTCACAAGGCAGGGGATACTGATTTGGGCAAAAGAAGCTTGCTTTAGACTTTGTAATTAAAATGTATTACAAGTTGGATCAAATTATGCAACTTAAAAACAAAACAAAACAACAAAACCATCATGAAGTGTCCTCCAATTTTTCCATTATTCATTAAACCAGGAATAGGCAACTCAACATAAAGTATTCAAGCTGTTTGGAAATGCATTTATTTTTAAATGACAAATGAAGCTCCTTCTCATATAACAGCTTCTCCTGGGGAGTTAATTTATTTAGAAGAAATTAAGACATTATCCTACCAAGACATAATTATGTGATTTGATATGTAGTTGCAACCTGAAGTATCACAGCTGTGCCTTTAGATGTCTATAGAAGGGAAAAGAAAAAACAAACAAACAAAAAACCTGAACACACAAAAACCCCAAATGGACTGAATTGTTACACTGTAGTCACTATCAGATCTGCTTCTGGGAGTGAAGGGAGGCATCTATCACACAGCTATATGCCTTGATCCTGCAATGGACACATACAGTTCAGCTTCCCCCTACCAGAGTCAGGAAGGCTCTGTGCAGGTGCAGAAATCCATTAGTGGCCACCTGCAAGGCTGTGTCACAAAGAGGACTGGCTTGCTGCCTCTGGCAGCTAGAAATATCTCTACATTGCTGCAGCAATGCTCACCTTAAGATTGCCTTTGTGAAATGTATTTAGAATTTACCTATTTGACATAGTGTATTGGCAGCATGCGTCTACACTGCAAGGCTGCTTGGCTCCACAGAAGAAAACAGAGCCAAGACATCATAGTCCCTAATGACAAAATCCACGAATCTAAAACCCCTATGACTTAATATTTCAATACCAAGGTGATGAGTGCTCTATAGATACCCGATGCAGATTACTCACCCAGCACGTCTGTCACACACTCAAGCGTGGTATTTGAAAACACTACGGTTTTTTCTAATTACTTTTTAAGGCTTAGCAAGAAAATCTTCATCCTACTCACTGTACAAAATAGCTTGAAGTAGAAATATTTGGCCTTGGGAAAAGAATGACTAAATTGTGTGTGTGCGTAGTTCCAGACAATCCAGGAACTCTGGAGTATACCTCGCTGAAACAGCTCAAACCTACACCCCCAGATCCTACTGGAGGGCTTCTATTTCACGTTTGCACACAGGCACAGCGGATCACTTGCCTTCTCTGCCCACCCTGCAAAGGCGGCTGTACACCATCTGGAAAAGGCAGTGAGGAGCGGGAGGGCCACCCTGTGCAGCGGGAGTGGAAGGGAAGCAAAGGAAGGCTTGGAAGGCAGCAGCACACCCAGCCCCATGGCACTTCTGCCTCGCTGCCTCTCCCACAGCACAACCCGCAAATCTAATATTGGGGTTTGGCAGATGACAGCTGGGCAGTCTGACACGTGGGAGGGAGGAGACAGCATAGCTCCTTAAAGACGAGAGGCAGGTGCTGACCTGCCTAAGCTAGGGAATTTCACACCTAAGCCACACAACCTGACTGGCTTGATTTAGGATTTCATTTAATGCTTGAATTGATTGTAAATACAATACTACGCCTGAGCATACAATTAGCTTTTTTTTTTCAAACTATTAAAGTCAACCGATTTAAATGTATACCCTTGCTTAAGAACATCACTGGATAAATCAAACTCAAGGGCTTAGATGACTCTACATGGCAAGGAGGAAGGGCTTTTATCTGGGGCAACTGAGACGTATTTTACTTTCCGTATTTATCTGATTTGTAATGATAACGCTAGTGATGTTTGAGAACACTTAAAAGCGTGATAATAATGCGTATGGCAGCATCCTCCATCATCTGCACACACAAAAAAACCAGAGCAAGCTAAATATTTTGGCATGAGGAACCTAGAGAAGAACGGGCATCACTTTGATAGTCTCCAGAGGCAAAAAAAGCTTTTAGAAAGAAAAACAGAAGCAAATAGTGCATGTGGGAAGACAAAGTTAAGGCATTATGAAGGTTTAACTATATGCTCTTAAAACTCTAGTTTCTATTCTCTGCAATCATTCAAGCCCTAGTTCAGAATACTTTACAAAGCCAGCCAATCTTTTAGAGTAATACAGTGAAAATTCCCTTAATGTGCACATCGCAGAGCCCTAGAGGGCTTCAAAGCGCTGTGCCCCCTCTTTAGGGTCAACACTTCAGTTCCTTGATATTGCTGTCTTTTTTTCGTGTTGTTAACAGTAATACCTTGGTAGATAAAAAAACAACAAGCCAAAACAACTCAAGAAATAGTCTACAGCGTCATGAAATAAGCTGGACTTAAAGCAGACTGGACAGCTCTAGATAGTTAGCCAAAAGATGCATAATGGCCAAGCTCAAGAAACCAGGGCCAGGCAGAAGTCTTCCTCAGGCCTGCACAGTGAGAAAAAAGGGACACACCACAAGGAGGGTGCAAAGTGCTGTTGGCGGGGATGTGGCAAAGCAGGTACAGGACCCTCCTTTCTCCTTGTCTTGCCTGAAGAGGGGCTCACAAGACAAGCAAGGAACAAAGACAGGGATGACAGCATTTTAGACTATGTTTCCCAGTCCTGCCTGACAGAAAAATCAGAAGCTAACTTTTCTATATTGCAGGGATATTTAAAGGAAAAAGATGATGTCCATCGGATAGACATGTACGAATGAGATTTCTCTAAGAAACTGCTTCATCAAACACAGCTCAAAATTTAAAGAGACTAAGTAGATTTGCAGCATGACACGCTCTTGATTTGGACTTGAAACCAATAGAGCGAAGCATGGAAAGAACATGCATGGATTGCTTTCCTTTGCACAGAACAGTTCTGGACAGCTAGGCCATACTACAAGACCATAGCGAGGAGATAAAGATGTGGGTATTTTGAAGTAGAATGAAAACCAAGCAAATACAATACTGTGATTGCATTCTTGAAGGTGATAACTTAAGAGACAGAGGTAGAAAAAGCCTATTAGACCATGTATGCAAATTTACATGCAGGAAACAGATGTGGTATTAAAAAAAAAAAATCAGGAATGGAAAACAAAAATACTCGGTGGTGTTAAGTCTTCAGTACACTAGCTCCACCTATTTGGGAACTTGATAAGAACTGACTCATTTACAGAAAAAAAATTATGATGTTTGAATCCCCTGAGAAACACCATTTATATTGATTTATAAAGCCAACACAGGAAGAATAAATAGACTTCTGAAGCAAAAACAGGGCTAAGAACTCTGATTTGTCTTTGGGAGCAGGGTTTTGTTGTGTTCACAGCACTACATGACTACATACACAAGGTCAACTGATAATCTAGAGGACAAATGACATGCTTCTCTGCTCAAGAGTATCAGACAGCAAATGTTCTGGAAATAACATTACTGTAGATACTGAGATAGACTCTTAATAAGAACAACATCATCTTCAAAAATCAAACAATTTGTTAGCTTCGGGAAAAAAAAGAAAGTAATTTATATCCTTATCTTGATTAAACCACTTCAGGATTTTAAAGGACAATTTAAGAAGTCCCTTTGAACATAAACCAGTAAGAAATAAATTATTTTGCTAGGAAGGATTAAATTGATATCTGATTAAAATAGAAAATACTGAATAAGGAAAGAGAGAACAGTCTCTATGCACTTAAAAATTAATTTTAAAAATGACTCCTAGTTTTAACAGAGAACTGAAAATCTCTGCAATCTACACTAAGGTTATATATTTATGAAATAGATGACTAAACTGTGCTAGGAAAAAAGCACAAAATACACAGAAGACCTGTAAATTCTAGAGGAGATAGTAGGCTTAAAGTTTTCCTTACTGCTTGTATTCTGCAGAAAGTTATCTTTCAAACAGATTTGGGACTTCATAGTGCAAAAAAAAGACTAAAGGCATTTATAAACAGCTAATCTTTTCATATACGCCAAATTCTGGATAGAATTGAAATTTAATTATTTGAAATTATAAGCAATAATTCTAACACAACCAATATAGTTTCTCTCTAAAAATAAATTATACATAATAGTTATGGGTTTGTTCATCCCTGAGAAAAGGAGGCTTAGGGGAGACCTTATCACCATGTTCCAGTATTTAAAGGGTGGCTACAAAAAAGATGAAGACTCCCTTTTTACAAGAAGTCACATAGAAAAGACAAGGGCTAACGGGTAGAAGTTACTGCTGGGAAGATCAGATTAGACACAAGAGGAAAACTTTTCACAACAAGAACAACCAACCACTGGAATACACTCCCCAGGGAAGTGGTGGATTCTTCACCAGGGGATACTTTGGACAGGGTGCTGGGCCATCTTGTCTAGACTGTGGTTTTGACAAGAAAGTTCGAACCAGACGATCCTTCAGAGCCCTTCCAATCTGGGATTCTTATTTAGGAAATAACTCTATCACAAACCCTTCAATATTGACTTTAAAAAAAAGTTTAACTCACTTGGGCATATTGCATAGAAAACCTCCACAGACAACCAGCCTCTGAACGATCATTAAAACAATTCAGAACAAAAGACTGTTCACATCTGCAGGCAACAGCAGTAACTCCGTGAAGACACAGGGATAAAGCACATGCAGGGGGTCCCAGCCAAGCCCACTCTTCACAAGCAGCTCAGGGACTTTCTGCAGTGAAGGCTGTCACCCCCACGTTCAATATGCTGTACAGGTCCATCCCCCACACACTGGCCCTCCTCCAAGACCACCCTCCCCAATGTTACTAGATAATTCAAAAACACCTCACTGTTTATGCTTGACTCCCACAGACATTGCTCTTCACATACATTTGTACCGATGGATGCTGAATTTTATCTGCCATTTACTGCTCAGTCACTGTTCTTTACATGGCTATTCTTAACACCTTACCAACAGAAAAACCCATCTCAGTATTCCCACATTTTTTCACATCAATTATCAATTCACCAGACAACAAAGAGCTTCCAAGATATTCAGGGTCTTTGATGAAGGTTCCTAAAAACACCTTCGTAGAAAACCCAAGCATACTCCTCCTCCAGACCACTCTACCCCACATATTTTGCTGGCCTCTTGCAAGAAGTCCAATTGGTTTACAAGACATATTTCCTTACAAAAAGCACATAGGCTCTTCCCAGTATATATTTTGCCTAATCAGTTTTATGCTTGAAGAGTTTGATTTGTCACTCTTCAGGTCTCTAGATCTCCTAAGCCTTTGTATTGAGGCTAATTTCCTCCAGCATCAAATATAATTTAAGCAATAGATTCAACTATATTCTGTTGTCCGAGTCTTTCTTACAAGAAAGGCCCCTTAAGCTCCTCCATGTAGAATACTGATGCAAATAACGGAGCTTCAACAATAGTGCCTTATCTTTCTTGACTGCTCCTTTCACACATGGACCCCTTAGCAACATGCCACAAAGTCTGGCAGAAGAGGTGGGATGTTCACTGTTGTCACGGTTTAGAGTCAGGGCAGCCCCTTAGACCCATAACAGATGCTCTCTGTTAACCCCCCTCCCTACCCAGAGGGGAAGAGAAAAGGAATGAGGGAGAGAGACTTAGCAATTAGAAAAGGAAACTAGAACAGCTTGAATGAAAATGAAATTAGTAATAATAAAAATGGAATATATACAGATATATACAAACCCAGTATTGACCTCAACCCCCTGATGGTAATTCCATCACCGTCACCACTGATGCTGTGGAGCAGGCACCGGGGCAGTCCCAGACTGGGCCCCG
>WUAM01000310.1:2268117-2284670 GCA_024336885.1 Actenoides hombroni
AAAAAGTTTAAACCAAAAAACAAAAAAAAAAAAAAAAAAAAAAAACCAAAAAAAAAAAACAAAAAAAAAAAAAAAAAAAAAAAAAAAAAAAAAAAAAAGGAGGGGGGGAAGAGGGGGAAGAGGGAAAAAAAAATTAGAGAAAAAAAAAGAAAAAAAAAGAGGGAAAAAAAGAGAAAAAAGAGAAAAAAAAAAAAGGAGGAAAAACCCCAATTTAACAGGATGCTCTTTTTAAAAAAAATTCTCTCCTAAAAGCAGAGATGAGACTAAAGATAAAAATAAATATGCAAAAATCTTCTGTTTCCACATTTATAAAAAAATATGTAACAGGACCACGAGAAAAATAGATTAGTTGCTCTCTAATATAATGTTTCTTCACAGAATAAGAATATATATGGATGCTGTATATTCTTTAATTAATGTATGCCTTTCTTTCTGATGCATGGTTTTGCTCATTTTAACCACGTGTCTGGAATGCAAAAACCCCTTCTGTAAAATAAATATTAGCAGTGATACCTTTTGATGAGTAACTAAGAATGTCAGAAACAGCTGGAGAAAAAAAAAGCAATTTTGTCAGAAGAATTCCCACATTCTACACTATTCATCAGAGTTCGGTGTGTCTGTGTCCAGGTGCTTCCAGGATGACTTTTTCCACTCTATGTGGACACCTGCACACTGTCATCATAATGACAGTAGGAAGCAAGATGTATTAAAAACAAAAGAAACTGCAAAAGTTGTAGTTGAGAGTGGATTTTACATCAGGTCTTTTGTCACTCACAGATGTTAAAAACAGGGAACAGGAACGTCCTCTTCTCACCATCTTTGCTTTGGGCTTCATTTTACACTTAAAGTGTAGACCAAGAAGTGTACATAAGGAAATTAAGAAGTATTGCTCAAAAATAGCTTCCTCAGTATTTTTCCCATGCTAACTATAGCTATTCAAAAAAGAGATTCAATCCTCCTGATCACAGAGGAAACAAACTTCTGAGGCAAGAAAAAAATCGTATTCATCTCTCCAAACAACCTATACCTGTCTTGAATTGTATCAGCCTTTTAAAAAGCATTAAAACGGTAATACCAACAGAAAAGCTGGTTTTGCAACAGTTGAGGAAAGGAGAAAGAATAGATGCAGAAACGGCACAGAGGCAAGATTAAAATTTGAGAAATTCAGATTATAGTTCCATGCTTCACCCAAGGTATCACAGCATCTTAAAACAATTACACACACATACATATTCTTAATCCTGTTGCAAGAAGCACACTAGGTAATGTACTACAAAATGTTAGTAGACTCACTGCTTGTTTATTCCTCCATAATTTTTCAAAGCTTAGACACTAAAATAATATGCTTCATTCTCATTTTAAGTCAACATCTCTAAAAGCAAAATAACAGCACACCTGCTTTCCAGTGTCTTCTCCCTGCCCCCATTTTTTTGTTGGTTTTTTTTTTTTTTTAAGTCAAGCAATTTGAAAAGCTTTATATCCTTCTAAGGGATCAAGTCATAGTCACTGATTAGGAAATGTATCTTCCTTGCAAAACTCAAACCTCATTAAGTAAGATAAGTAGAAAGGGAAACGTCAGAGCAAATGTCACGAGTTAGTGACTTCAACGAATAATGATTTTTTACAGTAGAGTACTCAAGCTGGAAGAAAAAAAAATTAAAAATCAATTCATCATGAGAAGGCTGAAGGAAAACAACACCAATTGCTAGTTATTGGTAGCAAATGCATAACTACAGTCATGTCTTGATAGCATCAGCTACACAAAAGCTACATGTAAATAAGCTTTCCCATTTCTGTAGTTCCCCCACAACAAGATATTAGTGAGAGCTCCCCACCATTTTCCCCTCACTGACACTGTTCTTTAGAGAACAGGCAGCTGCACAGAAAAATCACCAAATAATTTGCCAGAACATGCCCATGTATATCTGAAGCAGAGATTTTGTTTGTTATCAGAAGAACCTAAAACCTTCTACAGAAAAATGAAGAGTGAATGGTTTCCTTCCTTACTACTGATATCCAAGCTGTTGATGCTGTGCACGCTACCTCAACCACAGTTCATGCTGGTCAGTTAAGACTTCTGATAGTATAGTGTTAACACAGCCATAAAACACTACTAATATTTTGCATGAAGTATTTCAAACAAGGAGAAGGGTTTTGAAACTGAAAACTTTCCACCACTGCAACAAGTTGAGGTTAACCCCCCACTGCCTCACAGCTGTTTACACTGCCTCCCCATCGTAAGGCACATCCACAAGACCCATGGATGCTCAGTATCCTGCCTTTCAACTGAAGCCACCCCACCTCCCTGAAATTATGCCCAAGTTGTACCTTCATTGTGGTTGAAGTTTCTACCCTTATCACCTTCCCTGAGCCATCAGGATCCCGAGGTAAGCAACCACCTTTACATTCCTTCTAGAGCTTCTCAAAAAAAAGTTTATTTTCACATCCATTACATCCAGCTCTTCCTAAAGTAAAAGAGACTTTGTACTACTCCTGCCAACACACACCTCTCTGTAGTCTAACCCCTGCCTCAGCACACAGGTACGATGACATAGTTTAAAATACTTGCACAAACTTCAGCTCCTCACGGTTGTCTACTGTTCTCACCGTGTCAGTCAAACAAAACTGCTGCCAACCCTGCAGCTAGCTATATTTTAAAAGATGAGAAGTGAAAGTAGTAACCAGAATTTCCACCTTTCTCAACAGCTTACCATATCCGCTTGGATTAACTTCCCATCTCTTACATGTGCATGCGCTGTACACAAGAAACCTCACTCCCGTCTCCAATTTGCTGTTCTGCCAAGCATTTAAAAAAGCACATGCCCTTATGCTACAAGCAAAGTGTTAGAAGAGCTGCTGCTACTTTATACTTTGCAGGCAATCTGTGTAGGATATGAAAATATATACTATTTTCAAAGGTAAAAAACATTTAAGGATATTTTATACAGCATTCAAAACAGGACCGTAAGTTTTTCCTCCTTTATTTACACTGCCCTAAACTTTTTTTTTCAAGAGGAATAAAATAAGCTTAATATAAAGAATAGTTTTTATAATGATTTTGAAAGCTCTTAAATCTGAAGCTGACCAGTTGCACATGGCTTCCTATATTCCCTTCCCTTCAAACGTGCTTAAAAAGATTTACCCTTAGGTATGTAAAGCTCTGACAGTGGATTCCAGTTATGGCTCCCAATGAAAAGCACAGCTCAGCTCAATAAGAGAAAAGGTGGGTTTGGATTTTTTTCAAGTAACCACTATATATCCCTAACTATCTTAGTAACTGAAGTCATGAAACGCTGAAGCATGCATGTGCTAGGAATAGATCTGATATTTAGGGATGCTGTAGGTGGCAGCAGGATCCCTTCTACTCTTCCCTAACCCTAAAATCCTCTATAAAAATCTTACCAAAAACCAGCAAAGCTACTACTGCTATAGTGATACAATACACTTGACACAGTTAAACACTGTAGAATTCTATACCAGATGATCTCCCATGTGCAGAGCCCATGCAAAAATTGCCACAGCAACATGCTTGCCTACTGCAGTTCAGCTCCAGATGTGCCTGCAGTCTGGTGCCATAAATCCCACCACATTCAGAAGAAAAAAAAAATAAAAAATATCCAACTCTTCCTAACAGCATTATAGCTGACATTTTTACTTCTTCCTGGAAGAAGCCAACAAACTCGCATCTGACATTTTTGCTTGAAAAAGGAAGCTCTCAAAGCAAGGACAGTGGAAACCGTATCACATTTTTCATGGAAGCTAACGAGCAGTGTCGTTTATCTCTTTCTTCACTAAATAGTGCAAAGAGGTGAAAAACCTAGGTAACAAATCAACTGCAGTATATAAAACAAGAGCTTTGCCTACTTAAACGTACTTAACTGGATTTAGAAATGGATATATATTCAGCAATTACTGCGAGAGAGTGCATTGAAAAATAGGCTAGCTGCAGCATTTACAACAAGAGATCTGAAAACCGCGTACAATGATGCTACACAACAGTCTTTCTCTCTTGGCTTAGTTACTTTTAAAAATCACCAAAGTACACATCCTGGACCAAAACGTACTGACAAGAAAGATATGTCCAAAAGTTTTGGGGTTTTTTTTGATTTCTTTTTTTTTTTTACATCAATTTTATTTTCCTTTGCTTATCTGGAATTCCACCATTACCATTTTAGTTACTAAGTCTATTAATCAGAGTTGCTACATCAGGGAAAAGCCAACCAAGAATTGCAGTAGTCTTGGACATAAGCACAAAAACCCCAAAGCCATCAATGGTAATACCAGAACAGCAGCAGATGCTTATTCCACACTTTGCTCTATATCCCAAGAGATTTGTCCTAACTTCATCTAGTCAGTATTTCTTGAAATGTAATAACAACCTTCACCCTGCAAATACTGGAATACTTTTGAAAGTAAATTAGATATATGAATTTCTATTCCCTCCCTCTTGACTAGTGCTTATCTAGAACCTGCATCGCGTTGATCAGAACCACCCTGGGGTGTGGCTGCCACGCTGCAGCACACCTATAGCAAACTAAGAGATCACACTTGTTTTGTTCCAGTATAAAAGGCTGGGTGGTCACAGTAATCTGTGCCTCTTAAGAGCAGGAACTCACTGCTGCCAAGGGGATCCTCAAGGCTCCTGCATTCACTTCCCCTGGCTTTTTTTCTCCTCTCCACTTCCACGTGCCATGAACCAGGATGCAGTTGCTCCTTCTACAGATTAGTGGGCAAGAAAGCTTGCTTGTTTGGACTATAATTGGTTGGTCTAATAAACAGAGGTTATCTGCACAAACCCTGCCTCACTGGAAAGATACATTCCATCAGAAGTGGCATTCTTAGCAAAAGGCAGATGACTGTGGAACTCCCTGTCAGGACTGATTCGACACAGACTAACTGTGGTCAGATCAAAGTTCAGGACACACCTGTACAAGAAAAGTCTTTTGTTTGAGAGTAGGCAGCAGAAAGTAGCTCTGCTGAACACAGAACCCCAGATCGCCACACACCCAGGCTGAAAGTTAGCTCTCGCACAGGAAACCTGCACTCTTCCACAATTTTGTTTCATGCATAGATACAAATCAAAAGATAGAGTCGGGGCTTGAAAAACAGGAGGAGAGGGAGAGGGAGAGGGATGAGCAGGTTGAGTTGGCTTAAGTACCAGAAGTCAGCAAATATTTTAGAATGGAAGCGAAGGAGTCAGAGTTGCAATAAAAGCAAATCCCCTCCCGTGCTTCTAAGAGGGGAGCTTGGAAAAAGGAAGAGCACATCTATGCCCACACAAGAAGGATGGTCTTCTTCTATTCCAGAAGTGACAGTGGCAAGAGGAATGAATTCACCTGGAGTAGCAGGCAATGGGACAAAGAAAAGTATGGAGACACAATCAAAACCAGCCCGCTGTAGCCACCTTCTCTATCTCACTCAGAAGGCTTTAATGCTGCAAACAAATGAACAAAAATATCAGAAGGAAATTAAACGTCCAAACTTCTTACATGAGAACACAAATGGCATTTGAAGCAAAGTTCTCCAAAACAAGCAAGCCAACATTTTAGTATTGTTTCTGTCCATAGGCAAGAGGACTGTCTAATTTAACTTCAAGAGAGAAATATTTTTGTCTTTGCATCTGGTTCCTTTTTAATGATACACTGAACATTTCTGAACCGAAAGGAGAAAGTCAGCTACCACAAGAAGATGAAGAGATTCTTGTGTCTCATGAAACATTTGAGGACTAAGAGGCAGATTACTTTAGTGCAACGTGTTTGGAAAAATCCAGAACCAGGAGCCAAATTCTGCACCACCTTACCAAAGCAGTGCTAGCTGATGCACATCGAAACAGGTTTTCTCTCTACAAACCAAACATCAGCAGCTCTTCCAAGTTTGTGTAAGCTACATCAAATTCAGTTCACAAAGACCCCAAACTGTATACTGAAGGGTTGTCACTCAAGCTCTACCTACAAATAAACGTGTGTATTTATTTATTTCACTGTTCCCTAAAAAGAGTACTTAGCATCTGACAAAGAACACTGAAACCACCTTTGTACTGAGTGACACTGATGAAGAACACACTGGGTTTATTCTGGCAACGCATGGAGTAATGGACTAGATTACAGAGCTGCAAACAAGAAAGGGAGGGTTGAATGCATTAAAATCTAGTTGAAGTTAAAGCTAGCTTTTAGCTGCTCAACAGTTATTCCGTATTCCTTTAACAGTTTTCTATCCTGGGACTTCGCAGCTGTCTGATTTTATGAAGGACTGTACAACATAATCATCTGGAAACGTGCCTTCTCAGAACCAGCTCCAGCAGTTCTCGGCCATTGGGACTGAAGGTCAGAATAAGAAAATAACATCTTTCAAGTGCTACCTTGTAACATAGGAGTTTTGGCCAGAGTTTCTGAAGATGGGTACGTCACTAGCAGATACCTGGATTCATTTCAGTGCAAAATAGCCATTAGAAAACCATCTGGAGGACTTCTGCCCCTCTACTTCTGCGTATTTGTAACTTAAGGAGATAGCTCATGCTACAACACCTGCATTAACCGATAGCTGCTGTGAAGACTAGGAAAACATTCCTCAGCCTATTTGCTTTTTATTACCTTTGATTTTCAAAGAGCTTTTTGATATGGTGATTCTCCACTTCTGAACAGTAATGCCTGAAGCAGAGTTTAAATAGCATGGAATGCATTTGCTTTTCCTTTCCACCTTTTTCCTCTTCCTGGTTTCCTTACCTCCCCAGCAGCTGCCTCAAGAAAAATTTAACAGCTACTTTAGCCCTCTGGGTTCCCACTGCAGGAGGCAGGTGGGCTGGTGAGAGGTCAATTCCCACCAGAGAACATCTGATGGGCCCAGTCTCCTCCTCGGCATCATGCTTTTCTCTCCATCCATTCCTGAGACTGGGTGGGTGAGCTCTGCTGGAGCACAAAGCACAAGAATTAATTACTGCATTGAATGCGATTATCAAGCTGGAGCGAGAAGCACGCTAGAGTATGGGAATACATAGATATGGAAGATATATCCAAGTCTTCTGGATACATCTCTAGCTCCTGGTACTGTAATTTGTGGGACACTAGGAAGCATACTGCATGCTTGCTGTGATCTTACACCCTACCTCAATGCCACCTTCTAGAGAAGACCGAGCTGTGAAGGAGATAGTGTTGCCCTGACTAAAGTGGCCATCCTTGTGACCTTGTAGGCATGAGAATGAGGAAGGAGGAAAACATCATTAGAGAGAAAACTAAAAATCCAGATTATAAAATTTCAAGAGCTAACTTAGTCAGGATGTCAAGTTATCAACAGCTCAGGTGCACCATTATCAGCATGGAGACAACAGGAGATCTATGCATTGCAAGGGATTTACATCAACAGAATTCAGTGGTCTTCCAGGAGCATTACTGTGCTATTTTAAACACCTCTTGAGTCGCTACATGGCCTATAAGCTTGTCACTATGCTTTAGGGAGCATCCATTACAAGGAACTTTAGTTGCATGAAAACTTCCTTTATAGCCTTCAGTTTGTCTTCAGCATTACAAGCAGACCAGTCATGACAAAAACTGGATTTGAAAGTGGATGTGCTTATACTGTGTAACATGACTTTCAGTTCCATTCACACATCATTTGGACAACTTCATCACAGATTAAACACATTAAGATTCAAAAACAGGCTACCTATTCTTCTTAAGACACCCTTTGGCTGTATAAGACTTCAAGGAAGACAGGACATAGGCAGTGACTATAGTATAAGGACAGAAATTTCAAAACCTCAGAGAGGAAAGAAACCCCAACTTAAACCAGGGAAAACATACTGCAAAAGGGGGAGAGGGTGGGAATGCAAAATTACCCTTAGATCATAAAAAGTATTATGAAAAACAAACTATCCCGTTATCTGCCTCAATCTGTACAGTGATTTGTGTTTCAGATTTTCTTGCAGTTTCATAATTTGATAATGCCATAGAAATCCAAACTTTTTGCATAAAACTTTCTTCAAACAATTTCTCTCCTATGCATCACTCAAACATTTTCATTCAGTGCCATAACCTGGCCTCAGTGAGCCATGAAACACATCATGGAC
This sequence comes from Actenoides hombroni, assembly GCA_024336885.1. Classification (NCBI taxonomy): domain Eukaryota; kingdom Metazoa; phylum Chordata; class Aves; order Coraciiformes; family Alcedinidae; genus Actenoides; species Actenoides hombroni. Next base: position 2,276,180 of record WUAM01000310.1, read on the forward strand.
CACAGCTCTGCTATCCAGCATCCTTGTCCAGAACCTCATCAAAAACCCATTTATTGCAAAGAAAGGTCACTCCTTTTTATCACTGCACCATTAAACCACTTCCTATGACTGTTGAATATTGCCATCTTCACTTAAAACCACAGCACTTAGCACTACTAAACCCAGGAAACATAAAGGAAATACATCTATTGATAGACCATTAAGCGTAGGGAGAAAAAGATGCCCTGTGGCTGAAGCACAGTACTAAAAGTCAAGAAACTAAGGATCAAAGTAAAACCTTACTCCCTCTTTCCTCTAGGACAAGGAAAGGAGAACCAGCTCATCCATTTTGGACGCCATAATTGGCCTACTGTTTATCAACGTTTTAAGACCCCAACCAGCGCATTTCCAGCCCTTCCCCTGAGGTCTCTTTCCCCTGATGCTGAGCAGGTCTGTACACACACACACACGCCACATTCAACACAGACAAGGGAATGAAAATGACTGGCAAGAGCAGGCGAGTCGCCAGTGACAAGAGAAGGAAAGTGCTTCACATTAGTTGATACCACCCTCCCAAGGGAAGGGAAAGGAAATTAAACCCCGTTACTTAAAATACATAAAACGTAATGGCGTGTGGATAAACACTACGGTATCACCCTATTTTCCCTTCTGGGATAAAAGAAAAGGCCCTTCCTGCGTGATTTGCCACGTAGCCAACTTAGCAGCACAAAAAAATATTTTTGTTTCATATGACTGGAGGTGTTTTTTTAAAACGAGGCTTATTTTACTTACAACATAATTGTATATTGGAAGTTCATTCCAAATCAATAACCCAGGATAGTTTATGCAGACTGGAGTATTCTTCAAACTATCACTTGATGTACTGCTTAAGCGAAAAAGCAGCAGTCCTCTCCCTGGCCAGGCAGAGGAAGAGCCCTTCAGCACTCTTGCTGTATAGGTAACAAATGCAGGCACGCTGCACCACCTTAGGAAGATTCGTATCTTTCTTTTTTGATCGAGGTCACATCAAGAATCATTATTCCACCACACCTACAACCAAAATTAACTGCAAACTAGAAATATCTGAATGAATGTTTTGCTGAAATAAAGAAGAGCTCTGCTAAATTCTGCTTGGCAAGATACAAGTAATTTGATAATTCATATGGATTGAACCAAACAAGGCACATTTCCAGATCTTACCTAACTGAAACAAAACCACAATACATCCTCCAGCATCTGGCATCAAAACAGACAAATCAGATATACCAGTTACTACTACCTTCTTCAAGACTGAGATGCTTTTACAGTGGCATCCACAAACTCATACATAGTATCACCTATTTTTAGCTAATGAAGCCTTTTCCATTCTTTCAAAACCTCTGGTAGAAGTGATAAATTCTAGAGCCTCATTTTATTCATTCAAATCACTGCTAGGAAAAAAAGGGGTTATCTAAGAGAAATCAATCAACAAAGAAAAGTAGATTTATGAAGCTTCAGATGCTTTCTCCTTCTAAAACGGTTAGATGAGCAACGCACCAGTGATGATGCTAAGGTTAAGGGGCATAAAATCCATTGCTCTTTTTGTCCCAGCAGATGCATTAATGTGCATGTGGGGCCAACAGGCAGCCGGCTCCGGCATGAAGTACTAACTCAGAAGGCACCTCAGACTAAAATGCTTATCATATCAAACCAAGTTAACATATATTCAGAGGACTGGTACTCTTAGAAGGCAAACAAGCACCCAAGAATGACTCTACAGAACAGCTGTAATTATTCGTGAAGGGGTTGACTTCAAAAGCTTGAACAATTTCACCTATTTCTGTACTTGAAGTACAGAAAAAGGAGAGTTTCCAGATTTTAAACACATCAGAAAAAGGATTTTAATGCCCAAGACTGAAAAAAACCCATGTATTTACTCTTGCAAAGGAAAACGGGATGTTCAAACATTTAAATACTGTGTGATGCAAAGGAAACAACTCCATCTGTGAAATTGCTACAAGAAATTCAGAAATTTGAAAAATGCTATGTTTTTCAATTTTTCCTAGTCAATAAGAGCACGTATGTGTAACACTGGAACACAAAAAAGTTGCAGTTTCCATATTGTAAAGGCATTAATTTAACAGAAGTGAATCATTAATAAGAAAAGTTTGGTATAGACACCTTCATTTACGTCAAGAAAAATAACATGAAACCACGGGGAAAGAAGAAACTTCACCACACTAAGAAACAAACAATTTAAAGCAAAATGACTCTAAACTAACAGCTACCACAACACAACTGTGCAAACCCTGCACAACATCAGGAATAGTTCTAGTCATCACTGCTTTGGACATTCACACTGAAAAGCAGCTAAAAAGCAAAGAGGAGCCTACCTGCTATGTAACTAAGTTTATGCAAAGATCACAGAAATGCTTTATCCATCTCAGCAAAGCAGACATTTGTCTACAGCACCTTGATACCACATGAACAATCAGCTTCCCCTTGATCAAAGGAAAGCAGCCACAAACACATGAAATCAGTAGCTAAAAACTTTCAGATATTCAAGTGAAAAAAAGAGAAACTGACGTCCCGGAATTTAGGGCAAAACATTTCCACACGGTTTGATCTGGCATTCAGTAAGCAAAGGTAATATATGCAAATAAAACTGTAAGTGAAAACAAGCACATACTACACAAGACTCCATATCCTAGAGCAGATAGAAATTAAAAAGCTAAGGAAACGTGTAACTATTGTGTAGAATTCATTTAAGAGTTACAGGAAGAAAAGGAAGAAAACCAAGATGTGACCAACAGGCATTTTAATACATTAATTAATTACATCTGCAGAAAGCCTGATTTGTATATGCGTTATATATGTTCATGCACAGAACACACAAGACAATTCAAAAGCAGAAGTAATTCTCTGTGAAACATCTTGATTACCATTTAACTGCAACAAGAAGTCCTTTACTAAGACCCTTACAACGTTCAGATCTGCAGAGAGTGCTGGGTGCTAAGATTTTTGGATCTTGACAGTTTCATGATACAAATGAAGAAAAAGGAAAAAAAGTATATTCTTTGAATGATGGACACAAAGTCTGGCAAATATGTTACTTAAAAAAAATTGTAACACAACAATAATCTGAGTTTCTCCCCCCCCCCCCTCCATTTTAAAGCTTAGATAGATTTTCACTTTGTGAAATCCCTTTACCTCTTATCTTTACACCCCCACAAATTATCATCCATCATTGCGGAGATAAAACACAGTGAAAGGTATTTCTAAATAACCTACCTAAAGTCAGTCCAGGGTTATACTGGGCTGTAAAATACCCCCGTGATTAGCCAAGATTTTAAGTCACTTTTTCACTGGGTAAGCTGCTTGAACACAAGTATATTGGGAAATGTAAAATGTATGCTGTTCTTACATGCACTATTTCCAGCCATAGAACAAACACGGGTAGATATATCAAGTTGTGATAGAAATACCAAACGCAATTCAATTACAGCAAAATAACTCAGAAATTATCTAAATGTCATAAACCATTTAAAAAAAATAATAATCTGTTGCAGTACTGGAAGAATTTTGGTTTTGATTACTGCAATAACCGTGGCTGAGTTACAGCATTACTACTCCTTCCATTATTTAAGCACATTATCCAGATTTACCCTCTCAGCCAGTAGGAGAAATTCACAAAGAAGTTAAATTTGTTAAATTTGTGCGTGTTACACAAGTATATTTAATATACTTACTGACTCAAATCAATGTACCACAATAGAATGAGAGCCAAGTATAACCTGTGAGGTAACAGGTAGTTTACCTGCTTACCTCTGAAAGGTAACTGCATCACACAGGACCTAGAAGATACGCAGACCTCACAAAACAGAAAAGTTATCAGGCTCAGAACAACTGTGAGAGCCAACTGAAGGAAGAAGATGGAAACAGGGAGGAGGAGACAGCTTGACTGGGTTGTTACTCAGTGCAGTCAGCATTCCCATAAACTGCATTAGTTTCCTGATCTGCTGCATTTTCACCTAGTCCAGTTATTTATAAATATTTTATACAAACGAGACTTTTAAAAAAAAAAACCAAACCACAAAATAACACATTAGTGGATATAGAGTATAATTTCTTCTAGGATCTGCTCAACAGCTTGAGACAGTTGTAAATGAAGGGCTAAAAGCTACAATGCCCTGTCAGAGTTGGTGTAACAAACAGATTTCATGAGGAATAGTCAAGATAACTGGAACAGAGAAGATCCAAACAAGTTGCTCAGCGATGCTGACAATGGGACCTTCTGGCAGAGGTTAAACACGCAAGAAGGAAATAAGATTTTACTGTTTTTAAACCACCTGAACAGTCCAGAATTAAATGGAACTAAAAGCCTTGCTCTTACTTTTCTGAAGCCTTAAAATGTATTTGTAAGTGAATGACAGATATGAATGAAGATATTAAAAGCACTTCCCCTGACAGTTTTGCTCCACACACAGTAAAAGACCAATAACTAATAAAGTTATAATTGTATTTTATTTATTCATGAGACAAAGCCTTACTACATAAATCTTCATACAGTATCAACATGCAGAATATATAGTTTCATTTACATTAAATATGTACCTGCTCCTTCAATTAGCATGTCTGGAAATTACCTAACTAAAAAAAAAAAGAAGCAGCATCCCTGATGCCTTTCCACTGCTATGGATACGCCAGCCACCAAAGCAAATGAAGGTATGTGGCACTATACAACAGTGTCTTACATACACTGAAGTTTCCAGATGCTTCACTTTCCTAACATGCACATTTCAAGCAATGTATCTTCCTTTTATTTCCGCAATCTTAGAATTCAAGGCAAGATATTTTTCTTCACTGCAGTTTAATGAAACGCAGTTGGAAAGGGATCTGACCTTTTTTTTTCTGAAAGGACAGAGGCCAACTCTGTCAGTGTTACAATATTTCAAATAATAAACCAGCAACCTTGAGAGGATCATCTAGTGTATTAAACAGCTCTGAACTAAAACAAATACTTGCAAATGGTAACATCACATGAAAAACAGCGCATGAATTAACCTTGGGGATAAACAACCTTGAGTGCCGATATTGAGAGAAAAAAAAAAGTACAAAATAAGAGGGTAGAAGTATACATTCTTTAAATCATTTCTGCTGATAAGAACTCAGTTGGAAAAGCACTGCTATCAAGAAGAAAACCCTCACAGTATTTTTAAAGGAATACATAAATTCCTTTCACAGAAACTGCTTTTGTGATATACACTCCAAGTTGGCAAAACCCATAATTTTTCCTTAAATCCCTTTAGAACTGACCAACTGTTTTCTCAGAAGAAAAAAAAAACATGTTTTGCTCTGAAAACCAAAGTGTTCAGTATTTCAATCTCTCAGAGCATATATTAAGCAAATATCACTGGGCAGCAAATGGAAAGATGAGAGATTCAATACAGAGCAGCCTGTCCTTTAAATGCTATTAATCATGAGTGTTACTACAGATAGCAGTGGCAGTAACACCTACATTTTGGTCACCTAATGCTCTCCCTGACTTTTAAAAAGATTTGTGCAATGTCTTCTCAAGCTGTAGCGTCTCTGTTGTTTGTTGATGCCTTTGAAAGGGAAACACTTGATCTCTGCAAATATTATTTGTTTGTGCCACAGAATTTTGCTCCTTTTTGCAAAATTACAAACCACCGGACAACAGTCTCTTCCCTAGTAGTTAAGAGATGCAAACACCTTCCGTTACTGCAGGCTTGTTTGTTACAGCTTGATCTAGGCAGACAGTTTGAAGTGATGGACATGCTAAATCCGGCGCCTTACCTTCACTGACACCCTAGCAATACTCTCAGCATTGGAGGATCCTAGAGATCAAAACTCAGATACTACCAGAGAACTACAGAGTTTGGGAAGGGGGATGGTGGCTGCAGCCACCACCCATTGCTGACACACCACCCCTCTGGGGAGCAACACAGCGGGAAGGAGCATTTTACTTTGGAACGCAGGGGTAAGATTCTTCCTATCCCTGTGAACAAGATGAGGACTCCAGGACCAAGATGTACATACAAACACGTGCATTAAGAGAGCATCATTTCCACGTCCATGTTAATGACTTGCATTAGCAGCTGTTGTGCTTGCTACAAAATTCATGAGTCTCAAAAGAAAAAAAGTAAGTCTTATTCTCTGCTGCTACAGATCCAAATCCCTTCCACACTGCTGTGTGTAAAAACACACCACACACAGAATCTTTTATCTTCTAGCAGACAATTCAAATAAAACAACAGATTTGGCCAAGATCTATACTACTGAGCTTGGGCATTAGTGTTCAAATGTCAATACTTGACCACAAGTGATTGCAACTGTGCGTGACTGTTCATGCTTTAACACCCCCTGACCCGTTTGATAGCATCTTTAATTATACCACATGCTGCTTTTTCTATGGATTCCCAATCTGATACAGCGTGAAAAACAGATTATGTCCTGGTCTATATAACAAGTGAAGCCTTTTTGCAACATTTGCCTCTGAAGTTAGGAAGCAGAAAGCAGCAAAAAAACACAAGAAGAAAAACGTCTGGGAAGAGTGCAAGTGAATATTGTGCCGATTTCTTTATGCTTTAGAGAGAAGATTTTTAAACAAGTAACAAATATCAATTCTGAATATTACTTGGTTTTCTTCTTTCTCCTCCATGTGCAACATGAAAAAATGGAGACAACGAGACCTAGAAGTGCTTGACTGCTCAACTGCAACAGCTTACAGCAGAAGCTGTGACTGCTGAGCACAGGAAGAGGGCGAGGAACAGCAAGCACAGGTGTTCCTGGCTCCCTCCTTGGCTCCCCACACAGTGTTACCTCAGAGAAGTCAAAGACTCAGATTCATCTTCCCACTCCGTAATTTTGGGATAATAATACTTTCTTATCTCCCAAAGCAATTGTACAGCTACTTTTAGAAACTACAGTGGCTTAGGACAAGAGGTAAATTAATTCCCTTTTACGCCGCAGGTTTAGGTGGTTTGCCATCTACAAAGAAAGGCCTCCTATCAGATAATTAAGGTAAAAGTATAACAAGCGGCTGCCTAACACCTTAATCACTACTCATACGTCAAACCAGGTAGAGGTCATGTGAAGAAAGAGGAGCCAAACCCACCCTAACACCTACATGCCAGAAAGAGGCCAAGAGCTAAGGTCACGACCACCAGGCTTGGCCCTAACATCTTCTGGTGCTAGGGGACTTGATCCCGTATCACAAGGAACTCCACATGCTGCAGCAGCCTCCACCACATTTCACACACCCTTTCTGCCCTCGGAAATTTTAAAGTTTTGTTCACCAAGCAACGAGGAGGAACCTTAACAGGAGCTGTGCCTATATAAGGGCTCAGAGTGAAGGCGTTCACCTTCTATACCAGCTCAACCAGTTTACTGCCCAGGTTGGCCAACCAGCACAGGCAGGCCCAGGCACCGCTGAAAATGAGGTTTATAAATCGCTCCCTCTTCACTTCGGGGTGAAGCGAAGCTGCCGCCCTCCCCGGCAGCGGCGCCGGCGGTCGGGGAAATCGCGGCGGCACACGCGGCTGCCTGGCGAGCCCGACCCGCCGCACAAAAGCCACCTCATGGCAAACACCTCCCGCACCACAAAGGCGGCACCGGGCGACGGGGAAGGGGTACGCCGGGGGCCTCGGGCAACACCCGCTCTACGGCCCCCAAGGAGACGCCAAGCGCGGGCTCCCCCCGGCGCCGGCACCCCCCCGCGCTTCCCGCCGAGGATAACCTGCCTCATCCCGCCGCGGGGCCGGGGCAGCCCCCCCCGCCGCGGCCCCACAGCGGCCCCGGGCCCGGCCCGAGATGGCGGCCGGACCCCCCTGCCGCCGCCGCACCCTCTGCGCTGCGCCGGCCAGCACCTGCCGGGCAGGAGAGAGAGCGACCCTCGCCTGCCGGCCCCTGACGCTTCGGCAGCCCCGGCCCGGGGCGGGAAGGGACGGGACGGCTCCGGGGGCAGCTGAAGGAAGCAGGGAGGAAGGCAGGGGGGGCGACCCGACGTCCTCCGGCATCTTGCGGGGCCGCAGACTCATCCCCTACCTGTCGCCCGCGGGTAACTGCGCGCAGCCCCCGGCTCCGCCATCTTCCTCAGACGGTGGCCACCGCCGCGTCCTCCTCCTCCTCCTCCTGCCGCCGCCGGGGCTCCGCTCCGCGGCGCCCAGCGGCCAACGCACAGGCGCACTGCCCGCCCCGAGGCACCTGACGCGGCGGGCGGGGAAGAGCGGGAGCAGGGCCGGGCACGGCGGCCGACGGCAGCTTGGTGCCGCTCGCCGGCGACTCCTCGCCCGGTGCCGCCTGCGCGCTCTCGCCCCGCCAGGTGCTGCCGCTGCCCCGCCCCGCAGCGCCGAGGACGGAGCGGGGGGGGAGGCGCGTCCCGCTGGTAGTCACTCGGTAGCGCCTCGCCCTACCCTGGGCTGCACAGCACCCGCGGGGCAGCTCTGCCGCGAGGCGGGGAACCTTGGCGGGGGGGAGGGGGGGGGGGGGGAGGGAGGGGGGTGGGTGGAGG
>WUAM01000310.1:2284770-2361913 GCA_024336885.1 Actenoides hombroni
CAGGCGAGTCAGCGCGGCCGAGATCCGGGTTGGTGACCGGGCACGTTTAATTGGTTTATCTGGGAAAGCCAAACAACGTGCGCACCGGCTTTCCGGGAGGTCCAGCCGTATTTCCCTTTTTTTTTTTCTAGATTATTCCATACAGGAGGCTGTGTGCGCTGCTAGCAGCCGCGCCCCACCTCGGTTGAATCGATGGCCCTGGAGAAAGGCAGAAGCCTGTCCTCCTCCCCCGGCTGCTGCTGGCGCTTCACCCCCCCAGGTCGTTCCCACGTCCCATCCCCAGGCCTGCAAATGGCCCTTCAGGCAGGACTGGCCCTGTGGCAGCAGTAACATTTAGCACTCAGTTTCAGAAGAGAAGAAATAATATTTTTCTTTTTTTTTTTTTTCTTAAACATTTACATGCTAGCAGTCAAAAACCCCTCAGCAGTTTAACACGCAGCTTGCATATTCGTTTTGCTCCTGCCTTCCCATTTTTGCCAGTTCTTGACCGTCTGGGGAGCGCTGCAGTGTTTACAGGAACTGGGCATGTGGCCTTGGGGCAGCTCCAGCTCCACTGCCTCCAGACGTTGTCAGAACTGGTGCTAGATGCCAAACACTTCATTGCCTCATCTTCAGTGCCAGTTTACCAAAATTGAAATAAAAGAGATATTTAACCCTTCCGCTCTCCATTCTTAGTCCTTGTGTTCTGTTCTTTTTGCTCAGCAATTATATTCCTCTTAAATTCTTCTTTAGTTGAAAATACAGACCATAGTCAATATAAGGGAGTGGGGGAGGAAAGTATTTTTCTTTTTTGGGGGGTTTTTTGGAAAGCATTTGCTTTGGTATTCCTGATGGGTGTCCCAGTAAAAAGCTGTTTCTTATTAAGTGCAAACTATTCTGTTGAGGCACTATTTATCTTCCATCTATACAGGGTGTCCTCGTGTTTGGGTTCATACACCTCAATAAAAGGTTAACTCGACAGATGTAGTTTTTGTTGGTGTGTATAGTAACAACCATTCCTAATGTTGCCTTATCAGTGAAAGACCCCATTTTCATTGTTTATAAACTCTGCCAAATTTAAAACCTGTTAATTGACGTTTTCCTGTCAGCTGTTTCGCAGGCTGAACTTCTGTCAAGGGGCTCCACTTAAAATTATTCTACCTGTCTAAAGATGAAGTTGCATTGTTTTGCTTTGAAAGAAACATCCTACCTGTTTTACTGTATGTAGCCTCCTGATTTCCAGGGTCTCCTTTAGCAACAAAACCAAAAGAAGGAAGACTCTCCTGTAATCTTAATTAAACTTTAGCCTGTTGAGGTCTGAAAGGAAAGAACAGCTGGTGTCAGTGCAAGTTACAGGGGCTTAGTGCCGAGGGAAAGGAAATGGAAAGGCTGAGTTTCCAGGTCTGGGAATTAAGAAAGCAGGGAATAGATGTGAGGGATACAAAGGGATAGGAAAAGATGGAGGAGTACGTCTGGAAGCTGGAGAAGGGGCTATGAGGGTATCTGCATGGAGGGTATTCAGCAGGAGCTGATGGTTGCATGGAGGGGTACAGATAGGACCACAAGAGAATCTGCCCTGGGGAACACGAGCCTGCAAAGTGCTGGCTCTCAAACAGCGGTGAAGCCTGTAAGCCTCGTGTATCGCATGGAGAAACAACTCATCTCTATGACTGTAATTTCCTCTGATAACTGACTCACAGCCTTACCAATATTCAGACTGGGAATCATGCAGTGAAAAAAAAAAAGAAAAAAAAATTAAGAAAGCTTAAGGAAACTATGTGGAAAACATTAAAGCTCCAAAGACAAAAAACCTGCCCTACAGTATTGTATGTAGTTTGTGATAGAAGTCAGTTTTTAAATTACCTTTGCTGAGTGATTTTTTTTTTCTGCAAGACTCCTGCCTCATTCAATTCAAAGGATGTATTTAATTAATATATAGTCCTTGAATGCTTCTCTTCATTTTCATCATGTAAAGTGGAATCTTTCATGTCATATTCACTGTACATTCTTCAAACCCTGCCTTGAAGGCTGGTTAATTAATTTCCATCATGTCTTTCCTTTGGTACTCTCATAATTCCTTCTAGCATTAATAAATTTAACTATAACAGCCTTCTACACTGAAGTAGTACTATTATCGTACTTTACACATAGGGAAGAACTATCAGAAGGTAATACATCTGGAGTTGTCTGTAACTGTTAATTCCTTTGTGTTGTAGAGGTTGGCATGTTATTTTAAAGCAGGGAATAGGGGGTTTAATACAATGTGCATCTACCAGCACAGTAAGAAACAAGACCATAACTATTCTTGCTCAGATTTGACTTTGAATACTTCATGGATTTTTAAGTACCAGACATAATGAGTTATAATCTACAAAGCTTTGGTATGCACTTACACCCGGGAGTCAGGAGATAGTTTCAGATGCATCTGTGTATCCTTCTATATGACAGATAGAGGAACTCTGAGGATTTTTTTGGTCTTTAACTTTTAAAAAGGAAGTTATGAATTGTTTAGTTTTGCTCATACTTCATAGAACAAGGTTCTTTTCTTGACTGTAGAGCGAGAGGGGCTTTTCCAGCTGTGATGGGACTACAGCCAGTGTCTGTATGCTCAGATGTCACCATAGCCCTCTCTAACTCTCCACCCCACACCTGGCTCTACTGTCCATTCATATCACACTAAAGGAAACCATCCTAGAGGTGGCACATCACCAGGAGCAACATGAGGCTCTGCTTCTGAGTGATAGAGGAAGGAATGCATAACCCAACAGCCTTACAGCCTCAGGCAGCTGATGGGTGGGACCAGGAAGTCTCTCCTCATGCCCAGGACCAGGAGCGTGAATTATCACAGTGCTGCCTGTGATGGCAGGGAGACAGGCAAGGAGAAGCTGTGTCTGCGCTTGGCTGTGGCCAGCCTCTTACCATCAGCTCTCTGGCATGAATTATAAAGCGACACGGGAATTCTCCCAAGCACAACTTCATCTCTGTAAGCCATGTCACACTGAGCCCTCTGATTGAGAAGGTGTTTTATTGCAGACACTTTGGTTATTCTGCTTTCTTCATCTGATTGTCCTTCTGTGAATGAAACTCGGATAATACTTGTTCCAGATTACTGTATTTTAGTGGGGTTTTTTCCTTTTATAGTATGTTGTGTGCTGTTAAAATCAACACCTTTTTGGGTTTCTTCTGTGGAAAACATTTTTCCCCTCTTACCACACATTTTCAGCAGGTATTTAAACAGGCCTATGAAAATATTCATGCAGGAGCTACAGTAGATGGTGGTCCTAAGTCTAGGAAAATCTCAGAGGTATATATGTAGAGAGGTAAAGTCTTAGAGTCAGTTCAGGTTGCATGCAGAAAGAAGCTAGAGGGACAGCTAATTTTGCCACCTTAACAGATATTAAAATAAAAGGTGTCAAAAGTGTAAACTAATTTTGGAAAGCTTGGCTTCTTCTCCAGAGTTTTTTATATCTTGTAGTTATAGCCATCTATCCCTAGGAAGGCTTCTGAGGGAAAACAGAATGATGAGCCCAGAGCAAACTGTCCAAATTACAGTGTAATAAATCTATGATGGTCCACAGTTTCTGCTCCATTTTAACATTTTGAATAGCCAACAAGCTGAGAACCCAGAAAAGTGAGGCGCATGGTATGGCTACCTGTGGTATTTCAGTTAGAGTGATTGTCCCAGTGTCAGGCAAATGCTGGGTGTCAAGGATGGGAAATCCAGTTCTCCCAGGCAGTATTTGCCTGCTTTACCTTCAAAATCATCCTTTCTTTTCTGAAATTCCTGGAAGTCCAGTACCTCATAACTGCTGAATGAAATCGAATGCTCACACCAAAGTATTTTTATGGATAACACAAATTCAGCTGAAGGCAAGTACCCTTCTTTATGGGATAAGTTCGTGGCCTCCAAGAGAAACAGAATATGACTCGGAAGTTAAAAAGAGTGCTGTAACATATATCAGAAACTGAAGAAGGGTATAAATAATTATAGTTATTCATGATCGTTGAAATATTAACTTACCACTTTAAGCATTCCAATAAAATAGATTATAAATCATAATTGTACTTAAAGAGTTATTGAGAAATTAGGTTTGCAAATGGCAGAAATTGTCATGGACTGATAGACCACTAAGAAATCAGTCTTATCAAGGATAATCAGGGATCAGTCTTACACAAAAAAATATTGGGCACTGAGTCAATAAACTGAGATGCAGTATGATAACTGAAAAATCTTTTTTTCCGCCCAGTCACTTGAAACCTGTCTATAAAATGTTAGTGGTGTCAGTCTTTGAGCTAGATATCATAGCAAAATGGTGCTCTGTTTCAAAACTGCAATTTTGAAACCAAAAGTCATAATTTCTAAAGGACTTCTACCTTTTAGTCATGAATATTTTTTTGTAAAATATAGCTGAATTTGTCCTGGTGAAATGGCTTCAATTTCTGGTTTTCTCTCACTGCCTAAGAAGCCACATGCAGAAAATCCACAGGAATTAAACTATCTTTTTAAGTTTCCTTGATTGAAGAGTAGGACCAACGTGCAGCTCAGTCTGGCAAAGCTTGAACTACATCTGTCTGGTATATTGTTGTGTACTTACATAGCTAAGAAGTGTCATTCAGTGAATAAAATCAGCCTGCTGTTAAAATATTTCTTAGGATGAATCATAACAGATTGCTTTTGTATTTGTCAGTTGGCAGGTGAAAAGTATATTAGTTCTCCTCCACATGAAAATATATATTAAGAAGTCGATACATCGTTAAATCACACATCTTCTATGTCTCAAGATCCTATGCCATGCCATATGCGATTTTTTTGTACTCCCAGAATGCCTTGAACTAGGGGCATATTCTCACTTGCCTCACACATTTATCATATCTTTGGAAGTTCAGCTGAAGCTATTTGACTTGGAACAGGCTGACATTAATGGAGTCAATCCTCACAAAAATAAGTGCAAACACAGAAAGAGAGGAACACTCTCATCACCTTGTCCTTCGTTATTTACTGAATGGCACAGGCATTTAAAGTCATGTACAAACAGAGCCCTGCCTACACACCCTGCTTTACTGAGCATGGTAATGGGATAAACAGTAGTGGAATGCAGGACAAACCTATTTCACACCTGATTTAAGTCGAATATTTTTTCAGCAATGTTTCATTGAAAGGGTGATATATGTTAATTCTCCAGTAAATAAGGCCTTCCTTATTTACTGCCACATACCTGCTCTTCTTCTCCAGATTAAAAACCTTATGACACATGATTAAGAGTTGTGTTATTAATTGCTTTGCAGATTTGTGGAAGGTATCATTGGGGGATATGAACAAGTTAGACTTTGATGAGTTTTGAATTGCTCTTGATTCTGGAATTAAACTAAAGTTTCTTTACTGCAGTATTAGGCAAAGAAAAGGGAAAAGCTCTGTTAGCTTTTCATGCTTTAACAGGATGTGACACAGTCTTAGCATTTGCTGGGAGAGGCAGGAGAATATAAGTCTTGCTTAGGAAGGAAAGAATGTCTGCCCTGCAGCCATAGAAACATTTCTCCATTTCTCTTCACCACCTGCTGAAGTGATTGATATTTGCCTGAAGGATTTGCAATTATTTGTAGTATCTTTGTTTAAGTGCACCAGCATACTTTGCCAGGAAGAGGAACATTCCTTCCCCAGCAGTACCTCTATCCATACAGAGGAAGATTATGTTATATTCATATATGATAGAAGCATGGACAGGAACATACTTACATCAGATTGATACTGAACTGTTCTCAAGGTTATGGAATATCAAATCCTAAAATTTTTCTATTCTGATTGACTGCCTAAAATAGCATTAAACTAATTAAGTGTAGTTATCATTGAATATTAATTATGCTGCAACAAATGGCAGTCAGTCAGGAGGGAATTAGTTTTTTAATTTTTTTTTGTTAAACTAGCATCCTGTATATAGGAAATTAAGTCACCTTGAAGGGAAGGGAAGTCATGATTACCATGGGGATGCAAAGCCACTGGAACATGTAGATCAGGTAGGGCCAAGAAGCCAGGTGATCTTGAGACTACACAAATCTATGAGTAGTGCTGCACATGAACAAAGGACTCTGCTTCACACTCACAGTGAGACTATTTGCATGCTCCATGCTCACCCTTTTGCATTTGACTGCTAAGTCCAGTGTCTCAGACTTTCTGAGCACTATCCATAAGCTAACACTGCGAGAGACATAATAATTGGAGGAGAGAAGTCAGTGTGGTTTAGTTCTGCTTTCATAACTACCTATTAGGAACCTCCAACAGACCCGGATGTGACTTAAGAATAATGTATTTAATACCTGCACAGGATAGGAAAATAGAACTTGACTTCTGATTGCTTTTTTTAAAGAGAGATAAAGACATTGTAAAAGAGGACATTTTGTTTACTTTCATAATTAATTTTCTTTCTTCCTTAACTTCCACAGACCATGGCATTTATTCATGCATGTGACTTGGCACACTCAAACATAGAGAATACAATGCTGGCCACAGTGATTCTGTGGTTGCTTCAAAGCAAGATAAATCAGGCTATGCCTGTAGTTGCTTACAGTCTAAAAGTCCCCTGGTTATTAAAATTAGATCAATAATTTTGAAGCAAGCAGTGTTTGAAAAATTGTTGAGCTGAGCCTCAAATCTATGGGTATAAAATATTATATTGAACATTTTTAACACAAAAGAGGGAGGTCTATTAACAAATATTATTTATCAAGAATGAAAAGGATCCTCAAGCTGAGCTCCACTGACTTCAAAATAGCTACAACAAATTTCACAATCTGCCTGTGAACAGAAAAATCCATGATTTAAGATTGTTTCAACAGTCAACAAAGAAATTTTAAATATATATGCTAAAAAGATAAAATAACAACCATACAGCAGTCTCACAGAGACGTACTTAAATAGTTGTCATATGCTTCAAAACTTGAGTAAACATCAGATGTTAATCAAACATTAACTGACCTTAATTTCACAGGTTAAAGATCACTCCCATGTACAATTAAGGATCAATTTTCTGCCTTCGTGCCAATCCAGCAATTCATGGAACATGTTGCTTTCTCTGGATTTGAATTTCATAGGAGTTATCACTAAGCAAACATAGCAAATACAGTTTGTAAATATTTACAAAGCTCTGTAGCCAGCATAAGAGAGGCCAACATATAAAATAAAAAAAAGTCCAGTAATTTGTAGTAGGTTCATGAAAATAGGAATGACAGATTCTGTGGAGATAATGTAAAGGATTCTACCAAATGCATAATTTTGCATATTACTTTAATTTGTGTAACAATTTAGAGTATTTTCCATATTCTAGCTCTTTCACAATTTCATCTTCCCCTCCACCCCTTGAAAATCAGGTCTAATTACATCTAGTGTGTATATTGTCGTTTTTAATACTTTTTTTTTTTTTACATTTCTACTGCTTATCAGAATGTTCAAAGTTTGTTTTCAAATTAATTCAAGATGATTATGAAATAAGTTATTTACTCTGCTGTCAATCTCAATTTCAAGATACAACCTGATGCAACTAACCCACCTAGCTGGAAAAACTAAGGTGACTAAACCCAGTGCTTCCATTTAGTGAGAGTTCTGTCATTTCAGAATTTATTTTCATTTCAGATCAGTTAAAAGTAATGGAAATTACTTGCTTGTAATTGTAAATGTTTAAGGATTCTGCCTATTTCTTCCTAGCCACATGACAAAGTTTTCATAGCACTCTTGCATATCTTGTTACTGCAGTGTAGCAGTCTGTTAGCACATCTAGGAACAGGTAGGTTTTCCCATCTAGGGGTTTAAATTTTTCCAATATTTATAGAGATACTAATGGTACTTCTTTTCTTTTCCAAATGACATGATAGAGATCTACATCCCTGTCTAAATCCAACCCCCAGGCTCTCTTGGATACTGCAAACTCTGATACTTCAGTATTTTTTTGACTTATCTCTAAACAATTTTAACTCAAACGTAATTCATTCCTTTCTCTGAAGTCATTAATGCATAATGCTCTTTCACCATCTTTATTTTTCCCTTCTGTCTTTCTTATATGGTACATATATTCCCATCCTGATATTCCATCAACAACTGCTCCACGGGTCTCTGTACTAGCTACTTTCACATTCTGAGTCGGCTGTCCTGGATCCTCTGTTCTGTTGTACCAATGTAGTAGCTTCATACTGGCCACCAAGGGAGGCTAATTTTTAGCCAGTACTTTCCCACTCCATCTTAACCAGCAGGTGCTCGTAACAGTATTAGCACTTTCATCCCTCTGACCCTCTGATATTTCTTTCTCACTGCGTTATCATCATGTATCAAATGAGCCTTTTTCAGCTTTGTTCCCTACTTTGAAATTAAAGCTCTTATCAATCAAATTTGCCTTGGTCCCAGTCCAGAGCTCAAACTATTCAGTGTGTGATCCTCTTCCAAGAATGTCTCCCAGTGGCAGACCAACCCTAGACCTCACTGTAGAGTGATCTGTTGCTCTTTACTGTCTAGCTGCATTTTTAGTCTAAGTCTTTAAAGACCAGAAGAAATCCATTCCATTTATATTGATATTTGTATCAACCACATTTAACTGGTTGTAATTTCAGACATCTTTTCCACATCTTCCTCCTAGCAGACAATTGCTTCTGTGGTTGGAACAATTTTTCCATGTTCATTCATGAGTCTTACTGGAGTAAAAGTGTACAGGAGTCAGAAAGACCATCTGCTATGTGGTTTAAATTAGCCAAGCTAAATAAAATTATTGTAATGTCTTATGTAAACCACTACCACTTGACAGATGTAAAAATAAATAATAATAATAATAAACCGGTTTAGGTCCATAGTGTCAAAATTAGGAAGGCCAAAGCCTTTCTGAGGGCTGAAGGGGACTGGTTGGAACAAGGCAGGTTCTGTGAGAATGCTAATCTGAAAAGCAAGTTCAAGGAAAATGGCCTTCTGCTGATGGAGGCCTCTGGTGACAACAGGTGTCAATGAAAAAGCTGATGAACTCATTGCTTTTTTTTCTGCCCCTGTCTTCACAGCCAAAGCCAACTCCCAGATGTCTGCCTGTATGGGTGCAGTCAGGGAAAGGAATGGGGCAGCCAGCAATGGAAGAGCAACAGGTTAGAGAAATAGGGTGTATTCAGATCTATAGGGCTGGATCGCAAGCTGCTGGAAGACCTGGATGGGCCTGAGTGTGAGGCCACTATCAATCTTCATCTTTAAAAAAAGGCAAGAAGGAGGAAGTGTGAAATTATATGTCACTCAGCTCCACCTCAGTCAATGGAAAGATCAGGGTGCATACAATCAACAGCAGTCAGCCCAGGAAGGCAAACCATATTTGACCTACCTGATTGCCTGCTATGATAAAATGACTGGCGCTGTGGACAAGGGCAGAGTGATGGGTGTAATATACCGTGATTTGAACATAGCTTTTGACATCACCTTCCCCATCCTTCTGCAAATAGCAGAAGCATGGACTGGACAAAAGACTAGTTAGATGAATTTAAAACTGTCTGTAAGGGTAGCAGTCAATAACTTGATATTTGTCTGATAATCAGCAAAGCACCCTTGGTGATACTGTTTCCTGTATCCAATGCCTTCACTGACAACCTGGCTGCAATGCAGAGCTCATTCTGAGCAGATCTGCAGATAACACTGTTAGGGGAAGTGGCTGCTGGATTAACCCAGAAGAATGCTGAAAAACTTAAGGACTGGACAGAGACCTCATGACTCTTATAATAAGTATGAAGTTCTGCACCTGGGACAGCTGGAATAATTCCATGTATGGGTAAAAGCTGGGAAGTGGCTGGCTAGGTCATAATCCTGTGGGTTACAGGGAACACTGGGTTGAATGTGAACCTGCAGCATGCTCTTCTGAAATAAGCTACATACTGCGTTACAGTAGAATTGTGACCAGCACATCAAAGAAAATTTACTGATGATCTCTGCTTGGTATTGATGAAGCCATACCTGAAATAATATTTAGTTTTGGATACCTCAGGTCAAAAGAGACATAGCAAAATTGGAGAGAGTTCAGTGAAGGACTAATAAGAAAGCTACTGAGGAGAGACTGAAGCAGCTGGACTTAGGTGAAAAGGAAGCTAACAAGTGATGTAACATCAGCCTATGACTGTTTGAAGGATTATTACAGAAATGACAGAGCCAACATTTTTATGACTTTTCAGCGGGTCTTAGGTCTTCACAACATCTTATTAATAAAGCCCTATTATTAAAAGAATCTAGTTATTAACTTGTTTGGTTTCATGAGTGGTGGTAGAAGATTGTCACCTAGCCTGTTTGAAAAGATTCAGCAGATGGGAAACACGTTGGTGAGTTGCATAACTGAGACAACACCTCTCATCAATTCACTTTATGGAGTTAAAACCATAGCAAGAAATTTCAGCTAAGGAAAGGCATTCGAGTCACCCATCTGCTCCACATCCCTCTTTCCCTTGCCCTGGCACCCATTCACCTTTCCAACTTAGTTGACTTAGTCCTTTGCCACATTAAAATCTGAATCTAGACTCAGTTGCTCCTTCTGCCATGTCTGAAACAAAGATGACCTAAATTAGTAACTAACCTTTCTCTGGTCTTCTGTTATCAAAGCATTATCCAGCTTCTTCAGTCTGTGGGAAATGCTCTGATATAAACAGACATATTTTGCTGTGAACTGTATCGATTCCATAACATCTCAGCCCAGTAGCTTCCCACACTGCACAAGACATGAAAAAAAAAAGTGTCTCTTTCTCAATTGCTTTGAATTTTTCTCCTCCATCAGGAAATACTGAAGATTATATATAGCTTGACATGATGGAGCAGATGAAATAGTAATCGTCCATTTAATGCTTAAATCTCAATAAAAAGATAATTTCAAAATTATTATTCTGTCCTCAGTACAATAGAGCTACAGAGAATTATCTGAAGCAGAGGAAATTGAAGCACCTAAACCTATGAACAAATTCTGCTTCTACCTCTGACCCCTCTGTGCTGGCCACATATTTCTGTTCTAGCAGTGCTGGATGGTACATGGGAGAATGCTTTCAAAAGGGGCTGAAACAGATGGACCTGCATATTTTGGATCTTAGAAGTGATATCACTTATCTGATACTTGCAAGAGATAGGTTGCCATGCATATGATAGTCCATGTGATTTCTATAATCTTAGGCAAATGACAATAAGGTAATTTACAGTCAATATGATTTTCAAGTGTCACCACCAATAGAATTTGCTTTACCATATTCAGGGGAACAGTAGTCTGCTTCTCTCATGTTTAGAGGTGTGGAATTTTCCCTTACAGAAAAAGAACCAAACCACCACCTCAAAGGGTAGTATATATCCATATATTCTATGAATCTGAATTCTTTCTTGTATTGTGGATTTGAGGTTGGGTCCAGCGTTCAAGGCTTCAATGGAGAAATGGTAGGACATGATGCATCTTAAAAAAAAGGATCAGAGCAGCCACAGAGAAATGAGAACTGTAAGATAACTGACGGGATGCACCAAATGCAGCTACAAGTGATGAAAAATCAGATGTTTTGGTTTATAATATATAAACCTTCAACAAAGAAATGTGAAATATGTCTGCTAGAAGGGTAAAATAATGTAACTTTGCAGAAATTTTACAGATATGTATTTAGCTGTTGTACATTTCAAAACTTAAGTAAACATATGATGTTAATAAAACATTAGCTTACCTTAATTTCTAAGGTTAAAGATCACTGTCATGTACATTTAAGGACCAGTTTTCTTCCTTCCTGCTTGAAATTCATGGAACATGCTGTTTCCTCTAGATTTGAATTATGTAAGTTATGATATCACGGAGCTGGCTGATGTCATTGTGAGGCCACTGTTAGTAATCTTTGAAAAGTGATGGTGATCGGGGAGGTTCTGGGGGAAAGGCAAACCCAAATGTCACTGTTCTCTTCAAGAAGGGTAAAAAGGAGGATCCAAGAATCTACAGGGCAAACAGCCTCCCCTCAATCCCTGGGAAGGTGTTGCAAGTGATTTCCAAACATATTAAGAAGGTGTTGGGGAGTAGTCAGCATTGATTTACAAAGTAAACATCATGCCTTCCGTATAACAAGATGATATGAGTGGCTTGGAAAGCAGTAGACATTATTTATGTTGACTTGAGCAAGGCTTTCAACACTGTCTGTCATAACATACTCATAGACAAACTGATGAAATGTGGACTAGATAAATGGGCAGTGGGGTGGATTGAAAACTAACTGAATCACACGGCTTAAAGGGTTGTGATCAGTGGCATGAAGTCACAATGGAGGCCAGTCACTAGTGATGTACCCCAGGAGTTAATACTCCTGAACATCTTCATTAATGACCTGGATGATGGGGCAGAGTACCCCCTCAGCAGGTGTTTACAGATGACACAGGACTGGGAGGAGTATGTGATGCATCAGACGGATGTGTTGCTAAAGGGATCTTGACAGGTTGGAGAAGTGGGTCAACAGAACCTTTATGAAGTTCAAAAAAGGGAAATGCCAAGTCCTGCATCTGGGAGAATAAGTGAAGAATGCGAGGATGTATTGAAACACTGTATCTGACCCCCTTTTTCTCTTGCGGAGGTCCCAGCAATGGAAGTCCCCTCTTACCTGCTTTTTGCCTTTGTCTCATGCAGATCTAGTACGTGATCCAGCAGTACAGTAAAAGGTGAAGCTGTTTGAACCAGTGACTGTTGTTTACACTTGTGTGTCTGTGACAGTTGCTGCTTGGCCATGGAAGAGGTCTTCAACTTCTGACACGTAGAAGACTGATCTGAAGCTAGTGGTATCTCTTAGACTCTCTTGTCAGGGGTTGCTGATATCAAGGAAGTGACAAATAATTGTGGCCTTTGAGCAGGAGTTTCAAATGGGGCTTGAATAGATAGGCTCTCAGAAACAACAACAATGAAATTATTCCAGTAGTTGCACTTGTTTTTTTCCTGAGAAGGCTGCTCCCTAGAAGAAATGCTGTAAGCTAATTAAATAAAAAGATGAAGAAATGAACTTAGAGAATGGACACTAGAACTGATTATAGGCTTAAGAAAAATACTTCATTTAAACATGAACTTAAAATTAATTCCAGAACCTCACAGCTCAAACAAGTATAACTCTGAAAGTCCTTCTAGTATGAGAAGTATGTCCTACTCCCTATACTAGCATTTACTTTTCTCAGCTGGGTTCCAGTAGATCTAAATCAGACCTTTGAATCTTAGCTCTAAGTTAACAAACTGAAATAACAGATAAAAACTTTTCAAAGACCACTCTATGCAGCCAATCCCTTTTGGCAAACATATAGTTCTGACAGAAAATAAACAACCAACCAAAAAACTTCAATAGATTGAACTCTGGCAACTGAAAGCTGAAGAAGTCTTAGGAGGATAGCCTTAAGACAAAATATCTTCAATTTATTAAAAGTCTGAATCTAAGCTTGAGACATAAGCACATAAAAAAATCTGTTATCTTGTTGAAGATTCTTTATCTGGTTCAGAAATCTGCAATGACAGTCTGAATCTCACTTGTTTTCCCAACTAAATTCAATGAGTATTAACAAAACTAGCTTCAAATAGCACATAGTTGAAAAAAAAAATTAAATAAAAAAATTCACAGGGAATCTGTAAAATAATGAGAATTACTTTTTTCCCCAAAGGTTTTCAGATCCATATATCTGTGGTTATGACAGTAACCAGTACCATAGTTTGGGGTGCAGTTTTCACTAGAGATACAGGCACATCGGATTTCATTGAAGATAAAAGCTCATCTAAAAAGAAAAAAAAGAAGAGAGAGAACCTCTAAATTTTTTATGCAATACCTCCCGATTTTATTTTTTCACTTCACACAACTCCTCTGCTGAGACAGTCACTCAGTTACATTCTCCAACAGGGAAGTGAGTCAGGAGTTGTCAGATTCTTGGAGTCAAGTTCAAATCTTGTGATTCAGACTGAGTGCTCCAACGGGACAGTAGCAGACAAAAAAAAAAAAAAAATCATATCCTAGATCCTTGTTTCAGACTTAACTGAAGAACGGTGTTATGTTGAGACTGCAACTGAAATACTATCTCCATTTTGGGACTTCCCAGCATGAGAAAAATGACTGAATTCAGCAGATGAATAACAAGACTACTGAAGGAACTGGAGCATATGATATTGAGGAGAGGATTAGAGATCTAGGATTGTTCAGTCCACAGGAAAAAAGGGGGAGATCTTACTCCTGTCTGCAACTGTGTAATTGTGGTGGAAGAGACAGTCAGACTCTTCTTGGTTGCACACTGTGGATGAACAAGAGGCAATGGACACTGAATCACAGAATTACTGAGGCTGGAAAAGACCTCTGAGATCATCAAGTCCAGCCTATGACCCAACACTTCCACATTGGTGTTGGGTCATAGACCCTACTAGACACAACTTGGAACACAGATGATTCCAATGAGTTGCAAGAAAGTTGTTTCTTTTTAACCATGAGGGTGTTCAAATGCTGGAACAGGTTTCCCAGAGAGGCCATGGAACCTCCATCCTTGGAAATACTCAAAAAGCGACAGAGCAAGGCCTTCAGCAACTTGATAGGAGGTTGGAGTAGTAACCCCCAGAGGTCTCTTCTAAACTGCACAATTCTGTGAGTCTGACAATTAATTAACGCCATGATTTCCTCAAAGTCTTCATAAGCTATACCAGCTAACAACAGTCTCTATACCTCTACTGCTCTTCTTGCCTCCCAGTGCAGTTCTCCTTCAGCTGGTCTGGCACTAATGCAAACTGAACAGGGGAAGTGACCCAGATTAAAAATAGCTTTGAGGAAAAAAGTTTTCTTAAGTAGCTTAACTGCCTTGAGATGGGTCAGAGTGTGCTGCACAAACTCTTGCATTGGTACATTTTGGCAGAGGTTCAAAATGAGCATTGTACAGGGAAGTACCTAAAGATTCTTTCTCAAAAAAAAATCCTGTCTTGCCAATGATCAATGTTAGAATTTTTACTATTTCAGAAACTCTCATGTTTTAATAAATATTAGTATCCAGTCCTTTTCTGTTGCATTATACCAATGCAATAGTGTCCTGCCAACACAAACCATACAGAAACAGAGTAACACAAATACCAGCTTCATAAAATGATTAACGCTCAGCTCTGTGCTAATAAACATTAAACTAACCTTCAGTACTATCAAGGGACTAATTTCACTACAAGTGGGGGAACTTTAGTTGAAATGGCTTCTGATTTCTTATTATTCAAAGGAAAATACAGTGGAAGAACATATATTTAAAATAGCTTCTAGTTTGTGGTAAACGAGTTAACTGTTTGCTCCAAATGATTGTCATGGGGTGGATGCCTCTAAGCCATATATCTCTCTACACCTTTAACCTAGCCTCATGTGGCTGAATGAAGGATGGTCTTGCAAACCTCTAAAAATAGAGGCTCTAGAACCACGCAGCCAACTGCACCATCAAATGTAAATGCTTTCGTGATGGCATACTGAGCAGAAGTTTAAACAGAGCTCAAGACAGTATTTCTACACATCTTAGTGACAGAAGCAGTTCTTGAGAACACCAAAGGGTTCAGAGAAGCCCCGTGCAGCCCCACCACCACAGGAGGTGATTCTGCTCAGTGGCAAATCTCAGCAACCTGGCTAGCAAGTAGGGCAAAGGCCATCACACCTTTATGAAGACAACAAAGATTTGAAGACTTTCCAAATGGGGTGGGGAGTGTTCGACAGGAGCCTGGAGAGAGACTTGTCTTGGAGCTGTTGTTCTAGCACTTTCCTAGTATGTGATGTAAAGAACTGACCTCAAGGTTTTCTCAGTTCTGAAAGAAGAACATATTATGCCCCTTTGTAATCTGCTATTCTAAAATGACTCAAATATTCTGCTAGCATATATAAAGCCCACAGCTGAGCTTTTTAACAGAAGAACAGACTCCAAGAGGAAACCCCTTTTTTGGCCCAAAAGTAAAAAATGTTGTGCTGCTGTCTTTAAGCAATGCCACGAAAGTCAGGGAATCCCCAAGCTGGTGAGCACCAGAAGTGGGAGATCATACAAGAAGAGAGATTTTGTTGTATGTGTCCTGTTTGCTCATTCTTCTCTATCTGCTTTTGGCTATTTCAAAAGCTGGATGAGATGATCCAGATGATCCTTTCAATCTGACAGACGCTGGCTATTTTCATGTTTATGAAGTGCTTGGTTGATGTATCAAACCTGAAATATTCCAAGATACTGCAAGAGATGAAGTGCACTTAGTTAGAGCCCTAGTATTTAAGACTAAAAAGCGGCTAATCAGGGAAGTGCAGTAGAGTGTGGTGGAGACAGGAGGTGTGACAAGAGACAGAACTTACTTTGTCTGCTACCTCTGGATTAAGAAATCCAGAAGGAAGAATTTACTGGAAAAAAGCAGAAGATCCATGCCCAATGCATTTTAAATTTACTTCCTGTGCTAGTAACTTAACCTAACCCTTAGGCACTCCGTCTCTTATCACAAGCAATAGGCTGTTACTGCAGGAAAGAATTTAGCTTAACAGAACAGTAAGTGGAGGCTTTAGTAAGTTAAGTGTCAAGATAAGATATTTCTAACTGAATTCTGGTGAGCTATGTGTGCTCTTTGAAGTAGTTGCCATACAAACCAATTTAAAAAATATTTCTGAGAAATACTCATATATAGTTTGATAAAACATTTTCTAATTATAATGTCCACATGAAGTTATTTTGAAGCATAGTCATTCAACTACGGCATACAGATATCAAAGATTCCTTGATCCTTTGAAGTTTCAGGAATAAGCCAGGAGCTCAGCTAAACAGCTTTATTCCTGTATGTCTAAGTTCTAATTACACATATATTCTTTTCTCTCTCTTAGTTACCATACATTATTTTCTGCATTATTCTACAATAAATGCTACAGTTAACCTTGACTTTTGTAGTCTTAAACAGTAACTTCACAGCAGTTTAGCTTAAAATATTTCACGAAGCCTGGGATCACTTTTCCAACTTTTGGAGACAAAATGTACATCTAGCAATCTGATAGCATCAATTCAAATGGGGGAGAGGAGGGAAAGAGAAGGAGGCTGTTAAGGATTACAGCATAATTAAATGCAGAGGAGCAATAGCTAACTTTAGCTTTTCCCACTCACTTTTGAGCAACTGCCTCACTAGTTGTTGGTAGTAGAACAATACACCAGTGACAGTATTTGTTCCATCTACAGGTGGCATACTCACATTTTTAGTAAAACAATTCCTACACCGTTGCTTGTTTCCAATGCCTCTGTGAAACTGGTGCCCTGTTTTGGGAAGAGGTTTCTGCTCACCAATACTGTGGTTAACAGTAGTAGTTCAAAGGCACATTACTAGGTTACAAGTAGCATAAGCTGCTATTAAAGGGATGGAGCTGACAATCAGAGTGGAGTACAGTCACTCAGGTGGAATACAGTGAGACTGGACAACCACACCAATGGGTCTTAGGGTATCTTTTAAGTTGTTTTCAGCTAACAGGGCTGCCAGAACCATCTAACATCTTTGTGAATACTAAAATCAGTAGACACACCCGTACTTTTTCTTTCCCAAAGTGACTAGTGCCATTTAGGTGCAAAGAACCAAGGGTTCCATTAAAAATTTCATAAGCCACAGGTGGACTGAGAAAAAGACACTGCAAGTCCTTCTGGTTAGGCTAAGACCTATGAAGGTCTAGACACTGCCTCTCCAAAACTTAAGAAGCTATTTACCAAACAAATCTAGGGAAAAACTCCCTACACAAACCAACAACTGATCTGTGGCTTCTCTGTTTTCATTTCTGTTCAGGCTCTTATGCTCCTATTGCCAGTCTGAAGATACATCTCTGTATATGTGTCACACACGACACAGTTATTTGGTACTAGCTACTTCTGCTATTTTCAGCAAAACTTAGTATCTAGCTGCATAATGTTATTTACTCAAGACACAAGAGTCTCTGAAGATGACTGAAGCTATTTCAAGACTCCCTCTGGTCAGCCACCTGCTACATCAGTTCATAATTAACAGCTCAAACCTATTCCAGAACAATTTGACAAGCCAGGTTGGGATAGTAGCTGTGCATAGGTTCTGAATGTGACAAGGTCTCCCACACCTTTTCAGGGTCTTAGGCTTCCTGGTAAGTCTCCAGGACTACAGCTCTAACCACTGTAGCTTTTGTATACAGCTCTGGTTTCTGTCATGAGCAGGGGAGATCATTCCACTGGGTCAGGCAGCAAAAGGGTAAAATTCTTCTCAGAAGCCTAGTTAATGCATCTTTACCCACCCCCCACCACTGTCTACTACTATTAGTTTTAAAGCCTTTTAGGTCAGAAGCTGTTTCCTCAAGCACTTCCCAGCACTCAGCTTTCCTCTCTAAGCACAGGGACTAAACACAGTAGCTGCAGAGACTCCTGTCACTGTCCTGAGGATTGTGACAAAGCTGAATCCTCCATGACAGCAGGTATCACTGATGGTGGAATGTATATAACACATGCAGGTCTGGGTGTCCCACAGGGATCCTCCAGTATATTTGCTGCTCTTTGCTATATTTGCTACATATGGGAACAGCAGTATTCATCACATGCTGCTGCCCATGACAGGCTTGCACCTCAGTGCATACTTACATGCTTGAATCAGCTTGTTCTTTAGGAAAAAGGCAACCTACACCAACAACCCCAAAAGAAATAACTTGAAGTATTTCCATTGCTGGCGATAATTATGGCAGACACTGGGCACCTCAGAGCCCCCTAAACCCAGGGATAGAAACTCCTACCGAGAAGTTGAGGAAATTTGCTTGCTCTAATCTGCTAAGGGTTGGTTTGGTTTTCTGCTCTTCTGCTCTTCCCAGAGGCCGAGCGCGCAAAGGCATTTTGTTGATCTTCCTCAACTGGGAATAAAATTTATTAACTTAACCACAGAGTAGGGCTGATTAAGGAACACAGATGCTAGTGACCTCAGAAGAGACTCCTGCACCATCCCAGAGACACGAGTAAGAGCTGCTCATTTTACAAGAGGGAAGAATGAGTCCCTAGGAAATACAGTAAGAATACATCAAAAGAGAATTTACTGTTAGCCAAGTGATGCAGTAACAGGCCCCTTAACTGTTACCAAGTCTCTTGGCTTCTGATGAAACTTTCCTGTCTGGAGCTGATGGCCTGGATATAAATCAAACTCCTGTGCAAGTGTCCTCTCTGTCTGCAAACACATTGGAAAAAACATGAAGAAAAGCCAAGTCAGAGGACAGACAACACAGTCTCATCTATCTATATGTATTTTGAAGTATTTTTGTCCCACTGCGTATCTAAAGGAAAAGTTTGAAAACATAATTGGTGTAATTAAAACATCTGGATCCCAAGCATGGTCCAGGAGTGAACAAGCACTTGAAAGGAGAAACAAGTCCTTAGGTGCTTCTATTGGTACCTTGCTGCTAGTACCTACTGCCAAAATGGAATTACTATGTGAAGGTACTCGCTAATTTCAGCTTGCCCCTCTGGTTGAGGTCATATTTGATAACCACAAGTTGATGTTTGGCATTAAATTTGATGGGTAAGGTATAGCACAAGCAACCTGCATTAATCAGTGGGAACTCTGACTCGCGCTTTGCTGTGATTAAAAAAAAAAATAATGGAAAGGCATTCTTCCTGCTCACCTCTTCTTCCCCTTTCTCCAAAGGAAAGGGCATATGCAGACAGAGAACTAAATTCTGAAGATTCATTGCTTTGTATCAAAATGAGAAATCATTGCCAACAGCTGCCTTCACAAAAGCCAGCAATGGGCCTCAAGTTTAAAGGGAAAAATAAAGCTGCACTCATATCACTCCAGGGTTATTCCAGGTAGTACCTCCCACTCATCTTCCAAAACAATGCATATACTTATGTCTTTGCTTCTATGAAGTGGTCAAACTACCTATAGGATAGCACAGTATCCACAGACAAAAAGTGAACCATGTGATACAGATATTGAAGTCCCATGATATTCATGTTCAATAATGGCAAATAATTATGACTTGGCTTGGAGTTTGCTCCACAGGAGGATCAGAAAACAGGACTTACCTTATCAACAGAGGGCCTCAGGGAGCAGCAGTCCCAGCATTAGTTCACAACCTGGACCTGCCACAAGTCCTATCCACTGATGACAAAGAAGCTGGTCAAGAGTACAGCTGGGTACCACACCGAGCAAACTGTCACCCTCAGTCACCAGCTCATTTTCATTCATGGACATCACTCAGGTTACAGAACAATCATTGTGCCATCCTCATCTCTACCGGGTTTTATACTGTACGCTAATTTGTGTGTGTATATATACACATGGCACCATCTATATGTATGACAACATGTATGGCACTAACACACTGCACCACATACACACATACTAGCACACGCAGTGCAGTCACATCATATAACCTGTCAGTAGTAACAAGTAAATGGCACAGAGCTCAACAGTCACAGGTTACTGGCTCCTCCTGTTGCGTAAGGAGATGAGAATGTGTTTTTTTTGTTTTTTTTAACCATTGTAACTTTTTTTTTTTCCAGTGAGCATGTCCAGATCAGTGCTAAGGATGAAGGTGGAAAAGCATTAGGGCTATCCAACCAAACACACACCTGGCCCTATTATAAGGTGAAGGGACAAAGATTTGGAATGATGAACAGAAGTATTTCAGTTTTAACCACCGAGAAGAACTCAAAGTGGGAAACATCTTAGAGAACACAAAGTTTACACTTTAGCTACACAAGATTCATTTTTGATTCCCTACTTGCAATTTTACATTATAGGTAAAACGTCAGCAGCAGCTCCCAGTTAAACAAGAATTATTAAAAATTTATCTAGAAAACACTCTTGCAGATGGAGCATCTTTCATGCTCATCTTTACAGTCAGTGATCTTGCAATCCTCTACTTGGCAGCTGCTGTGCTACCCGTTCTTTGAATGAAGACACCGAAAAGACAGCTACTTGTGCAAGCTGTTTGACCCTGCTTCCCCCCACCCCTGAAAGGAACAAAAACCAAAGAAAAAACCAAAACCAAAACAAAAAAACCACAACACACAAAAAGAAGGGACAATATGAAGTTGCCTAGATTGGGCTACGAAAAGAACTTTAGCAGTGGACAGAGAAACAAGATGAGGAATTGTATTCAAGGAAGGCAATCCAGCCAAACATGTAAGCAGAAGCCGGATGGTGTTAAGCCAGAGCATTAAGAAAGTAACAGTTAAATAGAAAATTTCCTTAAAAAGTCTGCAGAGTTTATGCTGAGCCAGACATGAGCCTGGGAGAAATAAAGACTGGAAGGAACCTCAGGGCAAACCATAACCAGTTCTGCCAGGAACAGTTTCATCTTTGTCCCACACTTGAACTCTGCTATACCGGAGAGCTCTGGTACAGCAAAGTTAAGTTCCTTACAACAGCAATGTATTCATTTGTATTTCTCCTTACCACTCACACTTTACAATTTTCCCACATGTACAAGATTGGTTTTGGCAAGTGTAATTTCCATAATATCTGTATCTTTGGTGAACATTCATTGTCATTTAATCATTAACCTTTCCGTTAGCACAGATGAAAGAAGAAATGCCTTCCGCGTGTGGACCTCAAGATCAGTTCTGAGAGCTTTTAACCATTGTCAGAGCTGCTCAGAATCTGCTTAATAAGCTGAAAAAACCACCAGTCTAGAGAATGGTTTCTAAACCTCACCCTGAAACATTACAGCGTTTATGCTGCTTCACAACCGAACCACATCGGTATACAAAATATATGGATTCATATAGTTTAAGACCAGTGGAGTAAGAACGTCATATTTGTAGTATCTTTTCCCAATATTAGGCATGTCTTTACAACAAATGTTTAAAACCCCTGAAACATTTGGCAAGACTACTTAATAAGAAAATGTTATCCCTAGAATACCAGATCTGTAAGGAAAACAGGCGCTATAGCGAAAGAAAAAAGAAAAAGAGGACATTTTTGCAAAAGCTCTGGAAGTTCAAATCTAGCACAGAACTCCTCCTTTAAAAAAAAAAATGTGTAAAGCAATGAGGCCACTCCGTATTTAAAGCCATTTTGTTTTTATCTATTGGGGTAGTCACTTTACATCATACCAAAAAGACTGTATAACGAATACAAGTGTCAAGAATCAGATTTTTATGGCACAAAAGGAAGTTTTCCATTAACCTGCTTTCAGAGTTGTTAAATACATAATTGAAGACAAAGAAACTAAGGCTACCACAAAATAATATTTGCATGACGATGGTAGTCTTTATTCAGCTTCTTAACTGACTTCTCCAGTCTGAAGGTGGAGAAGAATCTTTCCATTAAGTGATTTATTCTGGATGAAAAGATTCTTTTCCTATATCTGACACAAACTTATTTTCTCATTTACGTTGTTATTCAAAGTCCACATAAGCTTTAATGTTGTACCTTACAATGTACGGAATTTAAGATTAAAATAATCCTCTACTCTTAACATAACCTTTTCTATAATGTAAAAATATTCTACATGTTTAACATATCAAGAATGTTAAGCATTCACTTCGGGGAAAAACTATTTTATGCATTTTTCAGTACAAACCCAACTGCTGAAGTTTTGTATTCATGTACCCCTGCTAAGTTGGGTGTCACCCAGTGTTCATCTTCTGCAACTACAGCTTGACGACTGTAGTTACAACACGGACCAGCTATGCAGACAAGACAGTTTTCAACAACTGCAAATCTGAGATGCTGCTTACTTTTTATCTTTACCTCTCCCCTACCCCTCCACTGTGGCAAATTTACACCTTTGAAATAATGGGTGTTTTTAATTATCAAAATCAGTATAAAAATAGCAGCATGCTACTAGACATGAAAAGCAGATTCATCATGCATTATGACTGTAAATGCAGATTTCTGCCTTCCTTTTATATTATCAAAATCTTTTCAAAGTTAACAGCAAGGCAAGGGGCATAAGGACAGATACTGCATAGTATGATTTGATACTAATCTGAACTGGGTATTTGTATACAATCAAAATTCATGATAATTACAGGGTAAACAATTTTTATTTCAAAATACAAGTTTGACTGGAATTGTAGTGATGAAAGCAGAAGAGGGAAAAATGCAGTCTTTTACAGCCCATGTCACTGTAATCTCACATCCAGAGGCAGAAGCTCTAATTGGTGAAGAGACAAAATATTTGTGGCGTTTCATTGAACCTTTGTGATAATCCAGCATTATCCATTTCTAAAGAAATATAAATACTTTAAAACAAACATTGAAAATAAATCCTTTTGATGTAACAAACTACACTCTTTACCGAGAATTTTCAGTCTTCTTAAAAGAAAGGGACTTCACCCAAAAAATAATCGAAATATCAATGTAGAACAATCCTTGGAGGAAAAAGTCGGAATGTAAACCTCTGTTCCAAGTTAGATCTGAAAAGAAAGAACACCACATCATGCATTTAATTCACATGCATTCTTCATCAAGTAATTCTGCCTTTAAGATATTCTTATGGTTCAACAGGAGACTTCCTGTACTCGGTACAGAACTGGTTTTGCCTCAGTGTGTATCTTGTTTTCTTAACATGTGAACAATTACCCTCCTCTTATGTCTCCCTCCTCACTGTTGTGATGCTACAGTTACAGAGGTGAGCAATTCTGCCGATATAATTATGCATAAATGGTACAAACATTAATTAGCCTACAATTCTCAAAAATGAAAACAAAACCCAGTTTAAGAGCAGCTTCCCCAAGTAATGACTATCCAAATTAATATGGTGGCAAAAAGAACTCTTTTCTAACCATTCCTCTGACATAAACAGAGTAAAGATTCCACTGAGTCTTTCATGTTAACTATGACCTTGGAAGCAACATTTCATTCTAGGTAGACCAGGATGATCCTCCAAGAGGTTATTCACGTTTTAGCCCTTTATGTCTTCTCTTTCTTAAAGCATGATATTAACATTACATTGCATAGCTGACAGAATGTTAAAACCAATCATAGCTGCTCACTTTAATACGTTATCCCACACACAAGCGTCACTAGTTTGAAAATTTTATTATTTCAATATTGCTACAGCTACTTATCTCTTTGACATCTTACAATAGCTTCATTAGTAGAAGCATGCAGTACTACAAAGTGTTTATAGCTTTGGTAAGCTAAAACTTTAGTAAATTCAACCACTGATGGGTCCAAATTGCAATTTTCAAAAGTCTGAAGAAAAATTCATCAAGATTTTCATAATTTAAATATACTTATCTAATGCATCATATATTGAGAACCTCAAAAAAGTCAAAATAATGTAAGCATATAAAGAGAACTAGTCATATTACCAGCTCAGAGAGAGAGGAGTAAAAAGATGAAGAATTAAAACATAATAATATACTTAGAACAGTTTATCCAATTAAGTTAACTCACTGGCTCAGTAAGTTGGTACTTATCCTCTCAGCCAACTGTTCCTCACACACTCATTTTGCAACAGCCAAATAAAGTGCATCATCTTAAAAAGATTTCATAGCAGATTCTACTTCTGCAATTTACTATGTAGTTTGAATTACAACAATTTTACTACTGCAGTGTAAGAGTGTGCGTGGTCAGCGGCTACGGCTTAGTGGTGAGCAGTAACACAACTGATTGTGACAATCTGGAAATTCAGGATTACGGTTAACTTCAGTAACTACTAAGATGTAGCTTTTTATCATTTTCATGTAAACAAAACCAGAGACTTAAAGCCTACATTTTTTTAAAAACACAATCCCTCATTTCTTTCTGTATTTATAATCAGATAGGGAGATTGTTAAAACTACAGAGGCCTCAGAAAGGTGAAACCCACATGTGTTCATGCAGTTTGCCAGATCGCCTACATAACCTGTGACCTGCTCCGGCACGTGGCATACAGTGGAGTTTGCAGCAGCAGTTCGTGGCTTGGCCTGTCTCCACTAAGCTGGCCACAGCTGCCCTGCATAGCACGGGAGCTGGCACACTGTGGTGCTTTCACTTTGGCTGCATGCCAGGTGTCCACCAAGCCACTCTATTGCCCACTCCCAGCTGAAACAGGGGGAAGAAAATAAGATGAAACTCATGAGTTAAGACAAGGGCAGTTTGATGAAAAGCAAAGCAAGGCCAAGAGTGGAAGCAAAAGAAAACAAAGATTTATTCTCTACTTCCCATCAACAGGTGATGCCTGGCCCTTTTTTGAGAAGCAGGGCTCCAAATGTGTAGCAGTTGCTCTGGAGGACAAGCAGATGCTGCCATCCCCCCCCAGTTTCTACTGTTAAGCTGATATCATATGGTATGGAATATCCCTTTGGTCAGTTTGGGTCAGCTGTCCCAGTCCTGTCCCCTCCCAAGATCTTGCCCACTCCATCCCACTGCAGGGGGAATGTTGGAAAAACAGCCTGGGTGCTATGCGAGCCCTGCCCAGCAGCAGCCACAACACGGGTGTGTGATCAGCACCCTTCCAGCTCCCAGTGCAAAGCACAGCACTGGGAGGGCTGCTATGGGGAAAATTAACCCCAGCTCGGTCAGACCCAATACACCCACTGATCTTTGTGCCTTCTTCCTGAGAGGTCTTTATGGCCTGCTGTGTGGAGGACACATGGAAATCCTCCTAGTCTGCTAAATCCTCCTGTATCACCTACTTTGCTTTCTATCACAAGCTTGTTGTAAGTAGCTTACACTTCAGAGGATGAGCACTGAAAGCTCCATTCAGTTCCTTCAATATGAACACATCCAGCTACACCCATCTAGTTGTTGACTCACGCAACTGCAGCTCCTTGCGTGTGCATGCACACAGATACACATACATGTACACACCCCCACCCCCATTTGAATGGATGCTGCTATGTCAACTCCAGGTCTTTGGGGTCAAATGACTTTGATTTTCTTTTAGGTGTCTTAAGGGTCCCCAGAAGACTGTTCTCCCTGTACGTTTTTAAGAGCATGACACTAAGCAGATTATTTGCTCAGAGGTCAACTGAAGGATGACTGTAGGTGAGAAGCAAGAACATAAAGCTGGCATGTGTATGTCTACATCACCTTCTGAAGCAGTCCCTGAGAAGGTGAACTATTCTAAACATCAATGGTTTATTTTACTTGGTCTAAACCAATGGAAAACATCTTACTGCCAAAGATGACAATTTCAAGGATATTATACAAAATATGTTTACTACTTACATCATCAATATCTTCATCATCATCTCCAATATCATCAAATTGGATTTCATCATCATCTCCAGGACCAAATGTGTCTGTTTCATTGATTTTAGCTAAAAAGCAATTTGGAGAAGTGAAGGAACGCATTCACACCAAGTCAAGATAGATTGAATGTTCTTGTCCAATATGAACTTCCAATTTGAAGGAAGAGATTCTTACCATGTTCTGGAAGTTCCCCATATGCTTTCAGACTTCTGGCTTCATCTGCATTGTACTTTAGAATAACATCAGCCTTGTTATCCTAAATAAAAATGTATTAGAATTTATTAGTCATGTGTTCAGAAAAAAAGCCCTACCCTATTAGCCTCAGCAGACTAATAACACCTTCACTATTTTCAGAAGAACAACACCTATATTATTTATAGAATAACATTTTGTTTCTCCTTTCCCTCCAGTTCCTTAACTGTGAAGTAAAAAAATGCTCATTTGTAGAATATCTTAAGTTCTTCTGTGTGATAAATTAATTTTCTCCCTAGTATAAGTAATTTGAAAAGTTCAGTTTCATGCCTTTGAAATTAAATCTTTCTTCAGAGAACACACATAGTGAACTGCTTAGCGTTCACTCATGAAGTGTAAAACTTCCTGGTTTTAAGTAGTTCAATATATACAGTAAATGACAGCACCTTAAATATTTTACAACTCTAATGTACATTTCAGAAGCAGAATCTATCTTCAAACAACTGATAACAACACCAACATTAATGAAAAAACACTGACCTAATGAAAATTTGACAACTGTTTTCCATGAACCTTTACATTAGGTAAACATGCTACTCCACTTTTGGCAATTTAAGTAGAAACTGATCACTGATCAATAGGTCTCTTAAGGTAAAAGCCTAAGCATCAAGGCTCCAAAATTCTGATTACCAAAACTTCTGATAATCACAATAAACTGTTTGGTGCTTGGTTCAATCTCCCTTATATCAGAGGATGCAAGCATCAAACAGCTACACCTGGGAAAAAAGGGTCAGGTGCGATGTCAACAAGCACCTTCACTCACTGTTAAATGGGCAATTTAGAAGAACAAGTTGAACCAGGATTTGTCATCTACTTATGACAACCTT
This sequence comes from Actenoides hombroni, assembly GCA_024336885.1. Lineage (NCBI taxonomy): Eukaryota > Metazoa > Chordata > Aves > Coraciiformes > Alcedinidae > Actenoides > Actenoides hombroni. The sequence goes on from WUAM01000310.1 coordinate 2,311,940, forward strand.
TCTGTAATACCAGGAAACTAAAAGTCATGATTTAGCATAACTAAATACAAATTCAAATAAAGTTAGATAGGAATTTCCTCACGATACCTGCTGCAATTTAACATTAAATAAAGCTGTTTGTAAGATATTCTTCACTGGCAAATGACACTGAATTTTTACCTGGTAGTCTCTTAAGCCAACCAATATAATATCAGATGTATTTATCCAAACCTGAAAGAAAACAGATGTTAAATTGCAGGAGTTCAATTTTTGTTGTATAACACCAGTCGAACAGCACATTTAGGTTTACTAAGAGACATGAAACATTTCACTACAGACACCATTTTCATTTTCTAACAAGTGAATTGGAACTACTCCGTTTCATGTTTTAACAGCCAAACCAAGGTCATAAATACTCAGAGATACATCATTTCACATGTTACAGAGCTATTACTAAGGTAAATGAAAACTCTTTGAAGAGCTTCTAGGTAGTTATTAAGCCGTAACTTCTGAGAAAACAGAAATAATGCATCAAGACAGCACTTGGTGTACTGAGATCCACAAGGGCAAAAATGAAAGAAAACCCTGAAGGGGGTGATGGACAAGCACAGTGAAGAGCACAAGAAAATGACTGGAGTTGTTTTTAGTAACCAACTATGTTAACAAGTTAAACTAAAGCCAGAAGCCTGCAAACCAGGACGTGCTAATTCAAATGCACAAGATAGTTCTATCCCACATCAGTCTGAGCTGTCGTTATTTTTGGGGATGAAATACATTTCAGTTGAGATATCTATTCTTTGTGTCTAAAAGGAAGGAAAAGTTATGCCTTCTGTAGCACACAGCATTTATCTACGCATATTCTTCACTACCTTAAACAGTTTATGGTGGTGTATTGCAGGCAGCTATCAGGGCTCACACTGGTATCAGTATGGGTGCAGACAGGTGGAACAATCCAGAAAGAACAGTGAACGTCTGGTTGTATTGGGAACAGACTACCTGAAAGGACCTTCTCTGTACCATACAACAGCAGAGGCCAGAAAGCTGTAACATCTGACAAGGGCGAAAGGGGACACCACCCAAAGATGGCAAGGTTAAGAACACAAACACATACACCTGCCTTCCCTGAAGGTACAAGCTTTTGCAGATCAGCTTTTCATGACAGTATTTTGGGAACTGGTGAAGCAGACCATGAAATCTGAGGTAGCTGCAGGAAGCTGTAACGAAACCATCCCAAACCACCCTTATTGAACTATTCTCAGTAAGTCACCCAGTAAGGAAGTGATAATTATTTAGTCCCTTCCCAGATCAAACTAAAAGGGGTATCAAACCTATACCTTATTGAACTAGTGTACAAAAACGGTGGCTTTGGATAACCCTCTTACACCTTTATTATCTTATGCTGGGTGTCAATCTTCATGTTAACAGAAATTCTCCTGCTAAGTACTGATCTAGTCTCAGACAGAACATGCTGATTTTCCAAGTAGTCATCAAGCTTCCCATCTACAATTAGGGAACTTTTAAAGATTTCATATACATGTAAGTTTCTCGAATATGAAAAATTAGTATTTTATAAGCAGCCAAAAATATCTCCCCTGAAATATACACATCCAAAGGCAGCCCTTCCACTGCAAGCTTCACTCGAAAGCCAAAGACTGCCTATTTTTGCGCCAACAATACAAACAGAAGAACAAACTAGTTTACTGTCAAAATACATGTTTCAGATACAATGTAGAGTAGAAATAGTAACTCTTGTAACAAGCCACATGATTTTTCACAATTACATATCATATACAATGCCACTGTTCTCTATTGTAATTTATTAAGATTACCTTTTTTCTTAGCTTGCCTCTAATATGACATAACCTCTTCACACCATCAAAACATAATGCCTCCAGTCTTCCATTGCCTAACATCTTGATCACCTGGGCATACTCTGAAAGAGATAGTAACATACAGCAAAACTTCGAAACAAATACAGCTTCATAACTTTTGCTGCTGTAACATTTTATCAAATGTGAACAGCTGAGAGGAGCTTCAATCAGCCCTAAGGGTCGCTGAACGTATCACAGTTTTCATATCATTGTTGATGTTAACATTTTCAAACACTGCTCACTCTGGGTAGTATCCATGCTTTTGTTTTCTCTGAAATGCTTCCTATGGATAATTTTTTGAGCTATCAAAGTCACACTCAGCTTGAAAGTTTATGACAGCATCACAGTGCCTGCCCTAACTGACAAAAATCTTGTGCTGGCATTGAGGGAAGAGGAAAAAGCAGCACATCCTGTATGCTCCACTGATACTCTGAATCCCTTCTGCAGAGGCTCTGTGGAAAAAAAAAAAAAATGCTGTCTTGAATGACATGTTCTGGTGTTCTCAAAAACTGTCTGAAAGTGCAAGGCTTCAGCTGAGAACTACAAAGCTTTTCTCCACCAACCACCCTCAATCTCTCGCCTTGTATTTAGCCATCTTCCCTCACCAAGTTCCAGAAACCACTACTCAAGTACTTGCCACACACAAGTGTTGAAGTTTGCAGCACGATGGATTACCATTTAACTGAAGAGAATGCAGCTTGTAAGAATTGTAACAAAATGTATTGATTAGCTAGAGCTGTATTTCAGTATTCTAAAATCCTTCCTTAGCACAAGTTAGATAGTCCATATGAGACAATTAATAACTGAGAGTAATGTTTCATTAAATAGCTTTTGCTTGGAAGTTGAAAAGGATATTAAGTTTTATAGGTGCATCAACATCAACTTCTGTTCTGCTCACAACTGTCAAAGAATACTAGAAAGAGCTTAAAAAATTAGTGCAGTGGCCACTTCTTTTACAGTGATTTAAGTCAGTACTTCTCCTGTATTTCTGAAACGAACGGATTAATCGGTCACTAGGCAAGTACTCGCATATATACCAACAACCACAGGACTGTGACACAGAAGATGGGGTAAGCCAAACAGGAGGTGAGCTCACTGTCACCAACAGGCAGGGGAGAGAGGAATCCTAGTCATCACCCTCCAGCTGAATACTCCTGTGGCTTAATTTACCTGCCAAAATCCAAGTACGGACCTTACCTATTACTCCGGTTTTAATAACCTTTAGATGTCCCAGCCCAGGAGCCAATTCAACCAAAACACCAGGGGACAGTGAAAGAACAATGAGATGTACTGTTCTGCCTGGTCAGTGACTTCAGAGAGCCCATGGAAGGATCCAAGAAATGTAACAGTTGGTATAAAACTGAAAGCAGGACTGTGCAGAGACGACAAGCAACTACTGGCAACTCATCAGCTAAACTAGCTGCTTGCAGACCCTCACACAGAGCTACTCAAGGGACTTCTAGGGAATGTTTACATAGGTGCTGTATTATATTACACACAGCATCCCAGTGAGGTCAAGGAGAGGCATGCTTCATTCTTAAGTGGTGAAGCTGTTTTAAATTTCCCTTTTCCTAATGTCTTCCTCTTACGCTCAATATGTAATTTAGAATTCAAATGCAACCCCAATAAGAATACCTCCCTTTAATCCACAGTAACTCTGTATCTCTCAGAAATCCAGATGTTTTGTGTATCAACTTCCAATGTATGCCACTTACAGTATCTGACTGAAAATGATGCCGTTGCTGTATTATAGCTGAAAACTCACCTTGGCCATCTTCCTTGAATACCAGTTCTCTTTTTTCTGATTCGTTCTCATTCTTACCTCGTCGCCTATTTTTACCTCCTTTACCTAAATTAAAAAGGTGGGAAAAAGAGCACGTGTTACTATCTCCGAATACAGCAAATGAAATAATAACTTATGGGAATTTCTGTGCTTATTCTCTATATGACTGCTTTGAGTATCCTAGCCAGATCTAGATTTTTTTGCTTGCTCTTAACATTTTTAGCTCTAAATTTTTAACTAAGTAGTAACATGGTAATTAAAAGATTAGAGTCTCCACTATTCCAAGATATCCTGGTTGCTCTCGAGTGACAGTGGCCTTCAACAAGGATTTGCACAAGATCGCCATTTTCAGCTTTTGTGACCACTGCTACCAAACACATCGTAAATAATGGTGGGATAACCTGATGCACATAAGCTCCAAAGAGCAGAAGAATAACTTGAGAGCTTACTGCAGTGCTGAAATCCCTGAAATACTCGTAAGAGGGCTTATGATCCAAGATGCCCTTTTTAAAAGGCACACAGGTGGTAACAGGATTAGATGCTCTCCATGAAGACACAGAAAAGCAGCTCATACTTCTCCCCCCACACTCCCTTTCGTTAAAAACCTGTTGTTCCACTCTCTCACTTTTTTTTCTTTTCCTTCCAGCACCGGGGTGGGGGAGAAAGGGAGAAGCGGCAGCCCCCAGCGAGTGCACGGAGGCGCACGTACACCCGGCCGCTTCCTCGGGGGCATCCCCCAGCAGTCAAGGGCCGCCGGGGCCTCTTCCTCCTAGCCGGCCAGGCTTCAGAGGCCTCCGACATGCAAGCGAGCAGGGCCAGGCCGGGACCCGAGCCCAAGAAGAAACGGGAGCGCGGAGTGGGAACTAGCCCGGGGGACCCACCGGCATGGAGAGGTGGGCAGGAGGGCTCCTCCGCCCTCTCCCCGCCCCACCCGCGCACACCAGGCCGCGGCAGCTCCCACGTGAGAAGCGGCGGCGGGCGGGGGAAGACGGGGCCTCCTTAGCGCGGCCGCGCCCGGGCCCTACGTCGTCGCTATGCCGAAGAGACGGGCCGCCGCGGAAGGCCCGGCGGAGGGGAGGTCGCCTCACCTTTATTCTTGGGCATGGCGCCGGGCGCTCCGCCGCGGAGGGGCTGCGGGCAGGGGCGGCGGTTGGGGCTTCACGCGGCTCTCGCGAGGCGGAGGCGGGCGGCGGCTCCGGGCGGGACCGGCGGCGGGACCGGGCGCGGGACTGCGGCTTGACTCGTGCGTTCCGGCCGCGGGCGCCGATCGCGATCCACAGCGCCCCCTTGCGTGCGGGAGGTCTCGCTCCCTTCCGGCAGCGCCACCTCTGCGCACGCGCACCGCCTAGGGGGCGGGGACGGCCATGCCTCGGCAGGCGCCGCGCCATTGGCCAGGACTCCGCGCTGGGCGGGCGGCGGCGGCCAGTCAGAGGGGCTCAAGGAGGCGGTTCTGGGCGCGAGCGAGAGCTGCGTGGTGCGGGTGGGTTGGGTCGGGTGCTGTCCGCCCACAGCACGCGGGGCGGCCCTTTGGGGCCCCACCCTGAGGGGCCACCCAGGGCGTTGGGCGCCCCGCTGCCTCCCACGGCCACCCCGGGCCCACTGCCCGCCTGCAGCTGCCGCTCGCTCCCCATCGCCGGGCCCGGCCCCGGCTTTGGGAACAGCAACTCACAGGGATTGTGGGGACTGTATCTCAGAATGGGTTGGAAAGGACCTGAAAGATCATCTAGTTCTAACCCATGGGCAGGGATACCTCCCACTAGACCAGAGTTGATCTAAGCCCCATCCAGCCTGTTCTTGAAAACTTCCAGGGAGGGGGCATCCACAACTTCCACAGGCAGCCTCTTCCAGTGTCTCATCACCCTCATAATGGAGAAATTCTTCCTAATTTCTGATCTAAATCTACCCTCTTCCAGTTTGAAGCCATTACCCCTCATCACTACGGGCCATTGTAAACAGTCCCTCCCCAGCTTTCTTGTAGGCTCCCATTTTAAGGAAAAGGAGGAAGTCTTCCATGTCCTCTGAAGAGCCAGCAGCACCTGGGGGAATTGGCACAGAGAGGAAAACCTTCGTTAAAAATGCAAGTGATAAATGGTTGCGAAGGGGAGAGTGCCCATGTGGGGAACATTAAAGGCAGGATAGTAGTGTCATCAGGTTCCTGTGTTATATCACCCCCCCGTTTCTTCCCAGAGCTTCTCAAACCTCCCAGATTATCCAGTCAATTCAAAAACCCATTTTAAAGTGTTTTGTATGGACACAGGGCTGCAACCACACGCATCTCAGGATTCAAGGGGTGAATTTCACTTCAGAGATAATGCTCCCCTCTCTCCTCACCCTTGCTGTCTGGTGCACTTTGCTCTGCCTGGTACCAGACCTCTCCCTGTCCTCTCGCTGCTTTCTTTTGACACGCGTAGCAAGACCTCACACATTCTCTATCACAATGAATGTATTCTTATGTAGACTATGCAAACATAAATAAAAAAAATAAAAAAATTTGTCCATCGTTTCCAGGTTGCAAGACTAAAAAGAATTACTGTTGTAACCTTTCAAGGTGTGCAAGCTGCTGAAACATCTGGGTATGTCTGTCGTTTATGGAGTACTCAGGCATATTCTCATTTTTCAAATGTAAATGCTCATTAGTTATCAAATACACCTCTATTCATAGAGTGGCTAGGGCTGGAAGGGACCTCCACAGGTCATCTAGTCCAGCCCCCCTGCAGTGAGCAGGGATACCCTCAACTAAACCAGGCTGCTCAGAGCCTTGTTCCACTTCACCTTGAATATCTCCAGGGATGGGGCCTAAACCACCTCCTTGGGTATCCTATTCCACTGTTCTACCACCCTCAATGTAAACAACGTCTTCCTGGTATCCAAGCTAAATCTACTCTAATTTAAACCCAATACCCCTCATCCTTTCACTACAGGCCCTCATAAACAGCCCTTCTCCAGCCTTCCTGTAGGCTCCCTTTAGACACTGGAAGGTCGCTACTCAGTCTCCCCGGAGCCTTCTCTTCTCCAGGCTGAACAACCTCAGCTCCCTGAGCCTGTCCTCGTAGGAGAGGTGTTCCAGCCCTCTGATCATCTTTGTGGCCCTACTCTGGACCTGTTCCATCAGGTCCCTGTCTTTCCTGTGTTGAGGGCTCCAGAGCTGGACGCAGTATTTTCCATGTTCAGAGCAATGCTGTCATTGCAAGTATCATTTAGCAACCTTTAAGCTGTACTTTACAGTCAACTGAAGTATTTCGGGGTATTAAAATACAATATTCTTGCACTTTGGTCTTGCTGTGTCCTATATCGGGTCCATAGCATCTATCTACTTAATACAAGGTTTTTTTCCTTTGACTCCCTATATACCTTACGAATAGTGATCTGACTAAATATGCTGTAATATAGTTACATTTTAACTGACAAACACTTGTTTATTAAAAACCCCGCTGTTTCTGGTTGGAAATGCACACTTTGGTATGCTGAAAATGTAGTTCAGCGTTAGTGATGAACAGACAATAACTTTCATACCTGGGCATAATTAACACAAAAAAACCCCTCAAAACAACAACAAAACAAAAACCCAAAACCACTTAAGATGTTTGAAAGTTTATTCATAGTAGAAATTTCAATTTCTTTTGAAGACTACAAAACCTGCCCTTAGACAGGAGTACAAGCAATGATATTTTTCCAGAACTGTTCATAGTTACATCCGGAACAGTCCTAGTCACACATTAATAACATGATTGGAACGTTTCCTAGATCAGACTCTGAATAAAACAATCATTTAAAGTATTCAGTACAATTTATTTATTCACTAGCATTTCATTTCTATGACAGCAGTGCCAAGCATCTAACAGATGCTGTCGTAATGGTCTAGAACAAGGTACGATACCACTGATTTCCTGGAACAGTACCTTAGACTCACTTACATGCCATGCTGAGAAAACTAGTATAAAGTATAATTGTATAGAATTGTAGAAAAATATTTTATCTGTGATTTTGTCATTTCTTAAAAACATTTTAAGTAGACTCCCCCTCCCCACCCAGTAGGTTGGAAAATAATTACATCCCTCATAAGTACACCTTCCCTTTGATTAGGTCAAGAGTATCAAGATAAAGCTAATCATTTACATCATTTTCATATGTGAAAATTCATCTATTAACCATTGCTTCTTACTAAGGACCAGCATACTTTGAATCCTTTCCTTCCAATAATAGAAAAGCACAGCTTTAGTTGGTACACCACATTTACAAAAGGAAAACACACACACACAGTTTTTTAAATCCCAGACACATAAATCTATTTTCTTATGCCCTTGTCTCTTTAGAAAAGTTTTCAAATATTCTCTTGAAAAAGTTCTTGTAAGTTTCATTCAACTTTATAGTGATTATGAATAAAGAACTTTGCCCTTACTGGATATAGATGGCATTTAATGAGTATTGCAACTATGCTCTTCCCACTGTTGCCTCACGCTCTCAAGCACAGTAAGTATTAATTTCACACTAAAACAAACAAACAAACAAAAACCCCAAAACATGGCCTACGTGTAGAAAATTCACCTGTATCTGCAGTTCTGCTTTTTTATCCTCTATGACTCTGTGTCCTAGAGTCACTTGTTATGCTTTGCAGACCAAGAAGCAGTCCAGCAATGAATGTGGACAGCGTGTCACGTGCGCTCACATTCTAATAGAAAGGTGCTGGGATTCAAAGAAGCATTCTGTGGATTTCTTTATAGCTTATAACAACTGCAGCTACAAAACCGTAAAAATGAATGGGGAAGTTGTGAACATGGCTTACAGGAGGTAAGGTAGATAAAGCCATGTATGTCTAGCTTGTAAAATATGCCTCCTGCTCAGATGGGCCCTTTAGATGTTGGTAGCCCTTCATACATTGGTTTAGAAAGTAACTTAAAAATATAGTGGATCTAGACTTCGGCACCCTTGAGTTAGCACGTGATGAACTGCCCTGTTTTATTAGCATTTAAAATGTACATCCTATGCTGCTATATACAAGACATTGTAGTCTAGACTAAATGAACAGTTTGCTTGACGATGTAGATACATAAAAGGTAGGAGTTAACTTTGCTTCACTATTTTGCTCATGACCAGTGAACTCGAGGACCACAAAATGTGGATAAAATAAAACTACTTAAGGTACTTTCCTATTACTTTAACATGGGTACTGCCAATAGTGAAGCAGTTGAACACTTCCTCCTTTTGGTCTGTTCTTTGCTAGGTACCTACATATGCACACTGAGAAGGCAGGAGAAATTCCTTCCTGAACTGAAATGCTATTATCGACCCACTAGCAAGTACTGCCATCCCTTTATTGCAACAGTATCAGATTAAAATCTTGTTTGTTGACTTGATACGACAATCTTAACACATTTTTAAAAAGCCATTCCAGAACGTATAGGTTCTTCAGCAGCACTCTTCAGACCTGTGCCTCCATTGCACACTGTGCTAAACAGTTGCCACCTCCCCCACCAGCCTCTCACCCATCTCTGCAGTCCCTGGAAGTTCCCATTCTGCCTCCTCGAAACATGTCAAGATCAGGTCCAAGACAGTGAAGAAAATTACGATGATGTTTAAATCATTCACCTCACAGACAACCCAGAAGGAAAGTGGCTGGGCATAAGGATAAGAGGATGTTATGGATACATTAAAACAACCATGGTGGAGATTGATTATGATTCTTTTAAGATAGCAACAACCATCCACCAGAGCTGCTCTGAAACATCCAGAGTGACCAAGAAGCGTATGATGATGTTGGTGAGCAGGAGAGTTATTAGCAGCCAGCGCAACGGTCGAAGTGAAGCTAGAAGGATGTTCCCACCTCCTCCTCTGGATCAAGAAATGACTCTGTGATTTTGATCAGCCTGAACTTACAGTTGCTCACAAAGCTGAAAATACATTTTCTGAAAGGTAAGGTTTTACTACATTCCTCTGGAACTGCAGACACTGTTAAACTAAAATGGTCTTTCTCCGCCTCTAGTTAAAAACGTCTCTTGCAGGAAGGGTAGATGCATCTGTACAGCTAAAGGGAACTTCAATACACCAGGTAAGGTAACAATGCTAATTGCTTGGAAGAGCTGTGCATTCCAATTTCTGACATCTATGGTAACTTAAGAATCCTTGTTCACAAAACCAATTCCATAATTATAGAATGGATTAAATATTTAACAGATTTTTAAGGGCACTAAAGTTGGATCCTTTGCAAGCGTAACAAAGGAAGCTTCTCCCAGGAACTCGGAAAAACTTGTGGCGGAAGAAACGCTCCCCCGCTCAGAGCAAAGCTGCGGTGTCAAAGATGATTCTCCCTTTCAACAAACTGCTGCTAATTTCAGGGAAACTAGCAAATTAATCACCATAAAAGAAATTTAATACCACTAAATCAGGAAAGTAACTTCTTACGCAAAATGCAGAATTGCACCTTTGAGTTTTTAAATTGTATTTTTCCCAGAGCTGTTCACTCAGACCTGTATTTATTAAAGCTGGAATTCTTGATGGCCATTTTCATATCGGGAATGAGTTGCTGTAGCGTTATCATTTTGGTGGAGTGGGACTCGCACTGAATTCAAACACATTCCAATGCACCTTCTCATGTGGCCAATTTTAATCTTTCAAGATTAGCCATCAAGGTGTGCCTTTAATTACATAACACACAAATAGGCCGAGAGTATGAGAAGTTTGTATTAGTATTTAAAATGAGTCTTTCACCCTCATTACAAACTTGCTTCCATCTGGGGAAAAGCGAGAACGCTCACTGAACAGCTACATCTTACTTGACTGGGACAATACTATTTTCATGGTAAATTATGTTCACCTTTTTCTAACCCCTGACGGATCTGGAAAACTCTCCTCTCATTTTGCTTTGGATGTCAATTAAAATGATCAGAAAATAACTGACAGTACATTAGATCCATCAATTTTGCAGCTGCAATAAACGTAGTTTAAACCTACTTTTTTGCAGGCTTCTGCTTATTAGTGGACAATATGTTTTGCTATTATCTTCAACATTGCCTTTCTTCTATAATGCCAGCATTCATTGAACAAATCCTTTGCAGCTTAAACAAAAGTCACAGAACAGAGATAAACTATTAACAACGGATTATAAGAATAAACAATATAGAAATGTCCTCTATCAGAAAGTATTTAGCAATGATTCCTGAGTCGAGAGATTAGATGGGAGAGAATAAAAGGGAGGGGGAACAAAAGACAGAGTGAAATATGGAGCAAATCGTCTTTTCTCTGGGTTATATTACCTATTGTATGTATAGTATGGTGAGAGATTCACCGGTTAAATTTTGCAACTATAAACAGCATCCTGATTTTCATAACACGACATGCAGTGTCAAAAACATGGAAATGTAGAAAAGACACAGGCAAGGAGAAATACATATTCATAGTATTACATTCAATAGCTGTTTAACAGTCAGGCTTCTTTTAGAGCTGTCCAACAAAACTGATTAATCCAGGTGAACTGTTTAATCAGACTTAATTGTCAAAATGATTAATATCATCTAAGTAAAACAAGGCATGTATACATTAAAGAAAACAGCACAGAAATGTACTGCTTGTGAACTGTTTACAAAAACATACAAAATGTTGGATGGCACAAAGTATATAGTGCTAATATAAACAGATTGTTTAAGCTAAGTGCTTAACATAAACTGTCCATCTCTACCTGTAACAGAGAATATTTTAGGGGACAAAAAAATATTCCTTATAAAAATAATGCTATGTGGTGCAGAGTGCTTTATTCAGTGTATTTTTAACAGAGGTGGCATTGGTAATTCTTCTGGTTTATTCAATCGTGACCATGATCGTTTTAATTGTGTTTCCACTTGTCCCTCCATTTGAAGCTCCAGTAAGATCAGTAACTTGCCATCAACAGTTTAAAGCGAGAATAGATGAAAGCAGTAGCAGCAGCAGGAGCAGCAGCATTATAGGTACCAGCTGGGACAGAGTGTGCTTCCAGGTATCTGTCAGATATGTGCTACCTGTCGCCATGATTTGTGCTATCATCTTATGCCATGGTACCAAATATCTGGTTGAGGTCACTTCACAGGGCTGTTGAGGTAATTTTTTTTATACCTCTTCTCTGAGCAAGAGTAGAACGGCCAACTGGCTCCAAAACCGGGGACTGATTACGATTCAAAGCGGAGTAAGTTGCTGCCATTGCACCCTGTGAGGCAGAGGGGAAAAATACAACCAACAAGCAGAGTACATTGTGACTGATGCACATACTAGAGATCACACAGTACTAATCACCAGATATTCTGAACGAGTTTTAACCTCCAGTCTACTTTCATCTACAAAACAGAAACATACCACTGCATTACTCAAATATCAGCCGTGTTAGGAGCGAGTGGTTTTTAGAGTAATAACTACTTTTCAGATCAAGTGAAACCAATTTTACCATGCTTAAAAAGCCAATCCAAGAAAGTGCAAGATACATTGCTCAATTAAATTCTCTCTTAATGCTTTGTGAGGTAGTTGGGGAATGAAATCCCATTGGTAAGCTGCCTCTGCTTACCACTTACATAACTGTTTCAGTTTTCAACAAACTATGTAAGAATCACCCACATTATTCAGCACATAAAGATTTATTTAAAAAAAAAAGTTAGAAAGCTGTGAGGCGTGGGATCAGAACTTCCCCCTCTTTCCATTTCTGTTTTTGGATGCTAGAAATTTCTAATGGATGACTCAGTGTTAATTATATTCTTCAAATTCCTTTTATGTTACCCGACAGAGATTCTTGGATGCAGGACTGAAGGCAGGGTGAAACACAGAGAAGCAGAATTCAGTTATTTTTGATTTCTCTCTTCTTGTTCAAAGGGAAAAAGTTTATCAGTGTCCAAACCAGATTGTGTTTCACACAGAGTGCAGAACAGAATGATACCATATTAATTAACACTGCCTTTTGTCTTCTTTTTAGCCTACAGTGTGATAATGAAGTACATTGTTTTCTTTCAGTAACGGACAATTAACCTCCTCTGAAACCATAAAATTAACCAAACTATTTTTCAGTTCCCCTATGTCACCTGACATTGTTCACTATCAGAAGAATGTTTTCTTCTATATTGGTTTCTTAAGGTGGTTAAGCCTCCCAGTGTTAAGTCAGTCCAATAAATTTCAAGTCTAAGAAAATGAAAGCCTTTCAAAAAATGTATTAATTTATTCTTCACGAGTGGGTTCTTATGAAATTCTATTAAATATTACATGTTCACCTTATGGCTTAATGCAACTCCCAGTCTTAACTGGAAACACATGCTACAGTAGCTTTCAAACTCAAAAAAGTCCCTTTTTTCTAAACTAGTTGGCTAAGCAGCAAGCTGAATGGATTTCCACTTACCTTCACTAAATGGGGTGCATCCTGCCTGTTCAGCTGGTATTGAGGCAACTGGTCACAGTGAACTATCCAGGGGTGACTAAGAACCTGGGCTGCAGTCAGTCTTTGATGTGGGTCAACATGAAGCATTTTTGAAACAAGGTCCTGTCAACAAAAGTATGTTCATAGTGTCAGTCTGAAAAAGCTGAAAAGCTGCCCAGCAATACTAACATTGTATCTTTGAATTATGTGACTAAATGGATGTTTGGTAACACAACAAGAAGGTATTCATTTAAGTGAGGCAAAATATACCAGCATAAAAATAAGTGCATTGGGCTAGGATAGAGGCCCCCCCCCATGCCAGTATTTTATTTTTAACAATGACAAATAGCAGGTATGGTGGCAATGAGTACTGAAAAAGGAACAGTTAAGAAAATACAGATGATCCTTCCCTTTGCATGGCTTCCCAGTGTCTAACAAATCTTTCAACAGCTGTGCAAGTTGACAGTTGAATTTTAGTGCTCCCACTGGCCATATATGTACCATTACTGATTTTTACCTCATCGCCTTCGAAATAATTTTGCTGCTTATATTTTGATTTTCCCTCCCTTCTCGAACACCTTTCACAGTTGTTTCACAATTAAGCTGTGAATCACATGTACAGGCATTCAACTTTGTTTGGTTTCTAAATTCTGCAGAATATATTAATCAAATGAATCCTGATTTCCCTAATAAAATCATCACGTGAGAAAAAAGGAATTAGTCTTTCCTTTTTTTTATCATCAGTGATCTTTCTTTTCTGTCATGATGGTCAACTCTAAGATGAAAAAGTATGTTTTTTACTCTCTTTACATGGACCTGGCTCTTGACTGGCTCTCTGATCAGATTTTCACCTTTGTTTTGGCACATCCTTCTCTACCACCTTTGCAGCTTCTATTTTATCTTTTTCAAATTATGGTAGTGAGAATTGCATACAATGCTCAAGATGTTGAAAAATTTATACAGCAGCATAATATTTTATAGATGACTTTAGATGTCAGTCAGTAAGGGTAAAGCATAAATAACAGTTAACTGTGGAGAAACACATTTAGTACACTACAATTGGATTTAAGATAATTTAAGTTACATTAGCAATACTAGACATTCTAATATAAAACATTCATTTTTTTTGTAATTAAAATTAAGAATTTGAACTCACAGATAATATTAAAAAGGAATCTAATTAAGAAGTGTGAGATAAACTGCCTTGAGTAACTCTGAAGAACTGACCCAAACACAAAAATGTGAAAACCGATATATTTTCCTGAATCAGTAGAACATGTGGTAACTATTGTATTTTCATGATCCTGATTTAGACTATCTGTATGATTTTTGAATTTCATGCTTCTACATTAAGTTCTATTCCAGCATTTCTCATCATGGATGATTGTGCATGTGTGAATACTGATAAAATACACCGTATTTCTAATGACAGTTAACTCCTATAGTATAAGGCACACCTGTTTTCTTCCAACATGCAAGTGACTGCTGAAACATGAAAGGATCCATAAATAGGAAACAAACTTCTAGGCACATAGAGGATCAGATCAGTATTTTAAAACAACAACAGGTAGAACTTACCCAACCATATATAACATATACATTATAAGCAACATATAACATTGCAATCCATTTCATTATCCCCTGAAGGACAAAGCAAATGTACTTGCCTTAGCTGTATCTGAAACGGTATTCCAATAACCACCACTGAGTGAGAACTTTCCACTCCCTATTCGGGCCAAAATCTCCTCTGGGGTATCATCAGGACCATTTGCAAAAGGAGTGTAGCTATTTAACCAAACAATTTCTATGTTAAAAACTTTCACATAGTCAATAGTTACTATAAAACCAATCACAATTATTCAACATGATTACAGGCAACAGATAGTCCAATAGCTATAAAAAGAAATTATTGTTAACACATGGAAATGCATGGCAATGACTACAGATCTGTTCTTACTCTACATATTCCTTCAGTATCAGAGAAAAAAACCCAGATTTTTCCTACAGCAGTCTAAGTACTGGTGGTTCCTGAATTACAGAAAGTATTCTTTAAGCCTTCATATTTTAGTGAAGTAATAAAACAAGCTGTTAGAAACTTAAATGTGAAGACTTTACAGTGGGTCTGAAAAAAGAATAAATGCTGTTCTGATACTAGAGCAAGATGCAGTAATTTTCCTTGCTTCATTACCAAAATATCCACAACCAAAAAAGATATATATTTAAAAACAAGTATGTTTGTCATGTATTTTAAAATGCCAAAATATCTCTGAGGATGTTAACTCTTAACCAAAGTGGGAATCTGAATGATCTAGCATAGAAAGATAATCTGTTTGGCAGGTGCAAGAGCAATTACCTTTTGATCTTGTGGAATTACAGTTGAATTTATTATTTATCATCTTTTATTCAATTCATTACTGTTGCATATATAAAGGCATTTCTATTGCACTCATTAAATCTCAACTGTATCACTTCAAACTACCCAGGTGCTGAATTGTGCACAACAATCATGCTTCTGTGCACTGCAATATTTGCAGTATGTATTTCCTTCAATTATATGCTTCTTAATCAGCTAATTTTCACATAAAATAATCAATTCTTACACCTAAATCCCCCTAAAGCAGAAATTAAACACCTAAAATAGATGAGACATGAGAAGCCACGAATATTTCTTTCAGTCCCTACAAAGTTGGATTCTACAAAAGACAAAGCATATTGTACCCCCACTGAAGCCAAAGCTGAGATTAATCAGCACCTTGATAGAAATGTCTTTAACACTGGGCCTACATTTATTAGTCTTTATTTATATTAGTTTGCCTTTGTACAGCAAAGCAAAGTACAATTACCCTTACCCAGTCAACATGGTATAAAGTAGAACACCAAGGCTCCATATGTCACATGCAGCATCATAACCTTGCCTCTTTAAAACCTGAGGGAGACAAATATTTTGGTGGGGGGGGGGGGCGGATAAAAAAAAAAAAAGAAAAACAACAGAAAATAAAAGAAACAAGCTTAGGAATGCTTTATGCCATAAAAGTAGCAAGATTTCAAATTTTTAGTGTTTACAAAGTGATTTTGCTTGTTACACAAGAATGAAACATATCTAACTAGCAAAAAAATCCCATCAAAATAAATCAAAGCATATAAGCTATCTTAGTTATTTACCTCTGGTGCAACAAAATTTGCCGTGTAACACGGAGTCATCAGAAGACCATTTTCTGCTCGTAGTTGTTTTGCAAAACCAAAATCACAAATTCTTATTGATTCTGGATTACCAGATTCGTCAACGTAAAGAATATTGCTAGGCTTCAGGTCTCTATGAACAACCTAAAAAATATAAACCAAACCACTACATAAAGTAAGCTAAACATACAAAAGGCTTTATAATTATCAATTCTGCTACTTATTTTCAAATCTCCCATCATCAGTTTCCAGACTTCCATCTTCTAACATCAGCTGCAGTATTCTGATGCTCAGGGGTGTCTAGAGTATTACAGTTAACACCTAGAAATTCCAACTATAAAGCCCTATCCAGACATCCCACTCCCTCCTAATTTATTTGTACAGACAGTTTCAGATGTCTTGCTGTAATGGATGAATATATGTATGTATTCCCTCTTTTAACGTGCCTATCTGCAGGCTCTTTAAATCAGAACCTTTGGCTAGTTAATATCTTATGGAGTCACAGATGTCTGCAGCTGCTGATGCACCGTCGTGCTACGTAACCGCACACTAATTACTACTGGAGTAACCCTCTATATTCCATTCTCCCCATTCAGATAATGTGAATTGATCTCAGAGAAAACATTTAAGGCCTGATTCAAGGAGGAATTTTAATACAGTTCTGCCAAAAAAATAACAAATTATCAGAGGTATTCTCCTAATGGACTGGCATGTCAAAAACCAGTCTGTTCTGGTTCCCAAGAGGCTGTTTTGTAGAGGTTTGAGATGTAAAATGCTTGACTAAAACTGTAGAAGCTGCCAAAGTCCTGACAGAATGAACATGATCTTATCTGAAGCTACGCTACAACAAGCCTTAGTAAAACCTGGAATGCACAAGGACAGTCTTTGAAATCAGATGACCTCGTATTTTCTTCACAAGACAAAATTAGCCTGAAGCCTCTAGAGTCTTTGCACTCTGTAAAGAAAAGGATATATGCAGCTGTAACGCAGTACAGTGGATCTATATGTTCTCTTTTAAATATTTAAAGAGACCTGTTGTGAAGGTCTTTATCCTCCCAATTGTCCTATGTATTCGATTAGTATCAAATGCAGCTTTCCAGGTTTAAATTTGAATGGAAGAGATTGTGGTGAATTATTTCAAGAAGGGAATCGCATTAGAACAAAAAGATAGCCAAAAACTCCTGCAAATAAGTGATCTGCAGAATCAGAAGCTCTACGCACCCTTCTAGAAAGCTAGCAGTGTTTCAGGAAAGCAAGCAACGCAAGACCAAGAAGTAAAATGGCTTTACAATCTGCAGACCCTCTGCAGTCTGTAACACAGTTAAGTCTATTTAGTAGAGCCTTTTTCAGCATGCAAATACTTTGCAATTCTCAGATTTAACAAAACATATACTTCAATAATAATTGAAATAAGCACCTTGTAAGCTGAAATCTACAACTGATATTAAAGAATTTGAGTTGAAACAGCAGATATTAAGGGGATGAGAGTGTCTCTGTGAGAGACAGCTCATGATAGCCCTCATGTTTTGGTGTTTAGAGAAGTTAGAATCCTTTTTTTCTAAGTAATGAATGAAACATCTTTTACTGTTCCAAGAGGCAGAAGAAAAAGCTACAGTTATATTCTGGTTGGTGTTTTTTTAAAAATAGATCCTAAAAGGGGTGGAAAGGAAGAGGTGGCCAACGGAAGCAGCACAGAGCTGGGAATTTGGCAGACTTTCTAGCACCAGTCTGCTTGAGTTACACTTTTTTTTTTTTTTTTTTTTTGAAGAAGTGGAAGCAATTCTCTAGTGGGAGGAAAAGTATAACAGTCTAGTTCAATTCCAAATGCTAATTCCTGAGCAATCAAAACGTTTGTGTCAAAGAATAAATAAAATACTTTCCTGTATTAAGCTGTTTTCCTAAAGGTGAATTTTAAAAATGCCAGCTTTTTAGATTATATTGATATTTTCCACAGGTGTCATTTTATTTTAGAGCAACAGAAGAGAGCAAAAAAAAAATATGCAGGACATTTCAGTTCTTTATTTCTTAGCCTCATGTTTCTGATTAGCACTGTCAATCATGCACCAGCATGCTCCAAGATGACTTGATACTACTTCTTTACCCTTTTTATGATGTCTGTTGTGCCAACCCTTAATTTCTGTATGCTGGCCCCGATACTTCTAGAATGATTTGGGTGAGAGTTGGAATTACTGCTTACCCTAAAGAGGAGGATTTCATTCCTTCCTCTGCTCATTTTTCTTGCCTACTTACAAATACAACATGACTTGTCATTCTTGCCATGTAATTTTCACACTGGCCTTCTCTATCTTTGAACTGCTTCCTCTGTCTCCAAATTAATTTCCTGCAGCATTTCTTTTCTTTCTCCTAACTGTCCACTACAACTTCCTGACCCTATGAAGCAAGAGTTACAAGCCATAAACCACGTTCTTCAAACCCAGAAGAAGAAGAAATTAAAAGTATGATAGGTAGAAAACAAATTTTCAGTCTCTGTCATAGGGTGGGGTTGGAATTACATCAGGTCCCATGGCTAAGCAACAGCACTGGTCTTAGCACTTCTTCCTGGCTTACTTCCTCTCATATCCTCTCTGTTAGTCATTATCTGCATATTCCACAGAACTACTGACTGCACGAAGGACAAATGAAGCAGTTGCATCACCTCCATTATCTGGACATCTACACAGTTGATGAGGAATCTTTTGATTTCAACACAAATTCCTGTTGCAATGTAATTATTTACCAATAAAAAGAACATATTAAGATAGGAGTTTATGCTTCTGAAAGAGAATATTAACATCTCTAAGCATTTGGTCTAGGATGAAAACTTACCCCTTGTGCATGGAGATATTCTACTGTTTTTGTTATTGTGAAGAGGACAGCACTAGCTTCTCGTTCTGAGAAAAATTTTTGCCTGAGAATTTTATCCAACAGTTCTCCTCCTTTCATAAGCTCTGTTACTACGTAGACATATTTTCCATCATCATACACCTGCAAAAAGTACACAAAGATGTGAACTTCAGAGTATTTATTCTCTGCTATCTTCTTGTGAAATGCACAGAGATAGTGCAGGTGTTTCCACATGCTGTTTTCCTCAATTATTTTTACCATATTTCTCCCCCTCCACTTGGTTCATCTTCAGAAATGAACTCAAAACCTTAAATAAAAACGTAGTACAGTCATGAAATAACATAAAAATACTCCTATGTAAATGTTTAAAGACAAAAAAAGATGAATAACACGTAGTTCTCCCTACACAGTTTTGCTGAAAGAAATTAAACTAGACATGAGAGAAATTAAGTAGCATCAGTAAATGGAAACTAGTCTAATTAAGGAAAATCAAAGCTAATTCTAGAAGCAATTATTGCACCAGATTACAAATATGAACAAACATCATTCCAACTGAACAGTCAGACTACAAAACAAACAAACAAAATCACCTCAAATAGTTTCTGTAAACACTGAAGTTAAAGCAAAGCTGCTATGATAAAAGCTTACAACTTATATATTAAACTGCACAGAAATCCTATAGCAAAGTCTATAATTAATAAAATATGTATATTTTAGCCCTTACTTCTAGTTATGGAGAATGGCTTTGATTTTTCATGGCTTTTATCTTCCAGGGAAACAATATTTGAGAGTTCTATTATCACTAGGGGGCACTGCAGACTGAACTATACCAAAACACATTTTAAGGTATACTTAAGCATTTAATTTCAGTCACTCTTGAGGTTTTAAAAGTGGTTGCTGCTTTAGTGAAACCTTTTCTAGACTCTGTTCCTTATTATTACTTTAACCTATTTTTTAATGGATTTGTTGGAATTGTTCTCTTCAGCAATATTTGTGAAATAAAAACTAGTTTGTGTTTAAAGTAGAAACAATTACCCAAGTTGTAGTAAAATATACTCGGGGAATAATTATCAGCTAAACTAAAAAAAGTTTTCATCCCAATTTCCTTGTCTTAAGCTACCTGGAAAATACAGGCTACTAAAGTTCCGATCTTAAATCCTTTTAGTATAATTAAGAGCACAAAAATTTATACTTTCTCACAAAATAAAAAAAGGAGGAAGAGTGTTAAAGACATAATTCTGCAGGCTTTATAAGCTTATGATCTTAAGGAGGGAAGACATGATGGGTTTCTGTGTTCTCATTTAATAGCAATTTTCTCCCCCTGATACATAAAGAACTGGTGATCCTGCTCTGACAGGGGATTGGGCTCTATCTCCAGAAGTCCCTTCCAGCCCCTACCATGCTATGATTCCATGTTTGTATTAAAACTTTAAATATTACACAGTATTAAAAAGCAGAACTATATAATGCTAAATACTAAACTGGCATTTGAGATTTTTAATTATTTAACAGGAATGCTCCCTCTAATGCTAGTATAACATAAGGAAGCTTATTTCATCTGACTTGACAGAGCACGCTCATCTCAGTACTGCAGGGGGCATTCAAGTAAGATTTGCATTGGTTACTATTTTATTTGCTACCCCTTGCTGGTCCCATCTGCCACTCAAAGGAAAACACCCGCCCCAAACAAACCACTCCCTTCACCCTGATTTCTCTAATGTTGTTTTCAATTTAGTTGTTTGCACCGAATAAATACTGTGGAAATTTCCTTCACAGTTAGATGCACAGTATTCTGCTGAGATCACGTGAATATTTTTTGAAATGAATTTTTGGCACATGCCAAAGATCAGTCAGTATGTCTTCTCTACCAGGCAAACTGGAAGAAACTAGAGTGAGAAACAGATGTAGGTACATGAACAAAATATAATGCAATGAAGAAAGAGAACATATATATCAGGGCTTTTTCTGAAGTCGTAAGTAAGCACTTGGACAGGGAGACTGGGTAACTGCATTCAGGTTTCTAAAATGCTTCTGAAAAGATTCTTCAGCCAATGCTTTAAATAACTCAAAAGAGGACAAAAGTTCTGTTACAAAACAGTAACTAATAGGTAAAAAAGGGTAAAATACATATAATGGTCTGGCACAGGAACTTTCTAGGTAATGGTTTGTTGGAAGCTGTGTGCTTCCTCTGTTCTTACACTGCTTCCTAGGCATCCACTAATGGCCACTGTCAGAAGCAGGATATTGGTTTAGGAGGACATCTGATTTAGCACAATGTATCTCCTTTTGTTTATATACTGTGTAACTGAAAAAGACCACTGATAACAATCTGAAGGAAAAGCCCCAGCGGACTGTGCATTGCAAAAAGAATTTGGTCTTTTGAATATCCATTGTTTCAATCCAGACACCTTCAGAATTAAATTCCATAAAAAGGCCGAGCAAGAATGAAAATTTCCATCCCAAACTAAATTCAAATATTATTGCATTTATTTTTGAAATACAAGAAAAGTTACTTCTTGCAGAACAGTAATTTCCAAAAACATGCAGTTAAGTGCTGAAACGTTTTATCTTGGCATTTCAAAACAGAAACATTTAAATTTTGGTGTGGAACCGAATGAAAAATTGAGTCAAATCAACAGAGTTTTATTTGTGTAATACATGGTCCTTTTGATGAGTTTGAGCCTGAAGACCAAGCACTCCTTATTCTTTCCTCTGAAAGCTTTAATAGCACACCACTACATTCTGGGATATGCAAGCAATCCACCCCATACATCTATATCGGGACAATGAAATCTTAAATAAATGTTAAATTCTTACAACAGTGGATATTATACAGGTTTCTATTACATATGAATCTTATAACTCTTTTTTATACTGGACATATATTCATAAACTCTGCTTGGGGAATTGAACTGAAGGGTAATCACTCTAAAAGCAATGTGAATGCTGATGCAGGTTCCATATTAGCACAGTTGTTTTCAGGTAGCTTCATTGTCCAACTATGTGAAGCAGGATAAATAGAAAGTGGGACTGTAATTATGATATCTAGTTTGCAGTTCTTAACTGCAAAGCTAGATATCAGTTACAATTGCAAATTGTAAAGCTTCATGGTGAACTCCCTTGAATATTTAACTTATTTTGTTCTCCCAAGAAAGGGCCAAACTACATGATATGAATAAAGTGAAGGGAGATTATAGTAGGAGAAGAACTTTAGTCAGAGTTCTTTAGTATGCATCCTCACAGTATTTACACAGAGCTACTGTTTTAATGACTTCAGAATGTCTGAGAATCTCCCTTCAGCCGAGCTCAGCTTCCTGGAAACGGTTACGCAGTTTTGCTTGAGATTTGGTTTTGGTGACCAGAACACTTTCCTGCAGTCTAAGTCATTAAGCATATGCCTTTTTAATTTTTATTCCTCTTTAATGCATAATCAAGGAGAGAAAGACAATTTTCTTTTTCTGTTACATCATCAGAATCTACTGTTCACTATGAAAAAATTCTACCTCCCAACTTAAGCTATTCTTTGCTTTTAATGGTCAAAGCATTTCCATGGTCAGAGAAGATATAAATAGCTAGGAAAAATCATGGTCAGAGAAGAAAAAAAATAGCTAGATAATCTTCCATAAACAGATAAAGATAATAGGTAAAGAAAAGTAATGTCCATGGATATGAAAAGATTTTGTCCACTACTAAGTAATAGTCATCGCTGTTCATGAAAATTACTTCTGGTATTTTGCTAACAGTGAGTCCTCAGTTATATAATAATGTACTTTAATTACATTGACTAATGTAATCAAAAGTAGATTAAAAGTTAACTAAGCAATCAGAAAACTTGCTTTTTCCTTTAAAAATAAAGCCAACGTTAAATGAATTATTCCTGTGCTAGAATTTTTGAAGGATGAATTATTTAGGATGACTTTGTACCAAAACATGAGCATCTTTAAAAGATGACAATGAAACCTCTCAGTAAAAAATTAGATATTGTTGAATAAATCGCATTAGGATATTGTTTCATCTTTAAATACTGAAAAACATGAGCATAAACCTCAAACATGTAGTTTGTCATGTCTCAAAATAGAAAGTGATATGCAATTAAAGGATGTTAACACACTACTTACATCTTTTAGGGTAATAATGTTTGGATGCTGTCCATAGCGCAGTAGAATTTCAATCTCCTCTGTTGGATCTCTTTTACTCTTGTCAATAATCTGTAAGAGAAAATACACAGGCATAGTTACTTTGTGAATATTATATAGTGTAACACTTTGGTGTTCTCACTAACATAAAATATAAACAATATTTATTGTTGATGGTAAAGGGCATGGATTATAATCAAAACAAGGTTTGTTAAATTGGAACAGCAAGGCAAAGCAAAAAACATTGGAAAAACATGAAAAAAATCATCTCTTAGTTAACATGATTATGGAGGATAAGTGATCTGATCCCTCAGGCTGCGAAGAATAATGCAAGGCTGTTCAGAGATACGACTTCAGTCATCCATCATTTAATAAAATAGGAAGTCTGTAATTTGACACAACATACTGGTTTGATGATGCTAATGAACTAACCAATTGTCACAAAGCTAATCTCAAAC
Organism: Actenoides hombroni; assembly: GCA_024336885.1. Lineage (NCBI taxonomy): Eukaryota > Metazoa > Chordata > Aves > Coraciiformes > Alcedinidae > Actenoides > Actenoides hombroni. The sequence continues at coordinate 2,335,552 of WUAM01000310.1, forward strand.
AAATATTTAGTGCAGCAAAAGACAAAGCAGAAGAGCAAGGAATCAAAAATTTAAAGAAAAAGGAAAAATTTCTCATGGTTAATTCAAACATTCCATTATGAAAGTTCATTTGAATCTCAGGAGGCTTGCTATCAGGCTCTGAAGTTCTTCTTGTGCAAACAAGCAAAGTATTATTTTACCCTACTTTTTTTCCCCTCTCCTCCTGAACTGCAGAATTTCCTTTTATGTCTTCTCCATCTCTGCCTTACCTCTTCTTTCCCTTAACATTCTTAAGCCCTTAACTGCTACCAGCACCATCATAACACACTGGACACTGATAACCTTTTTCTTTTTTCATGATTTCTCAAGGACAAAAAGACAAAACAGATGCAACAGAAAAGTGAGTCAATCTTCACAATAAATGTAACGGCTTAGAGAATTGACAGCTATGCCAATACTTTCTTCCAATTTCAAAAAATTACTTCAAATTGCAAGCACAGAACTCAAATCTGTTTCTGACCAGAAACAGAATAAAGACTACGCAATTATCAAATTGAAATTTGGAAGGTTTCCAGTAGACAATCTGTGTGCAAGGATACAGCAAAACATACTTAATTTATATTCACATTTTACATATTTAAGCAGTAAACTGTTGAACAATTCAAAAACAGAACCGTGTCATAGTACAGGATTTAAACTGGTTTTTTTTAATCTCCTTTTAAAGTCTGCTGATCTATATTCCTGCTTTCATAGTAACCATTCAGCCCCACTCTGTTATACAGAGAGACAAAAAACTCCTTATGATTACGGTCCTGGAAATTCCTACTAATTTCAAATTAGAATTTAGTGCCTTCAAAGAAGTGCTGTAAGGCCTGATAGGATAACAAAACCATCAGAAACATCACCTTGTTAAAAATTAGCATAAAAAGACAGAGTTGAAGTTTATTCTGGAAGGTATACCAAACTTAAGCACTCTTATGAGTGTCCTAGCTATCTAACAATTTATGAATCTAATCTGGAAACAAACCCCCCATATATAACTATGTTTAAACCAAAGTAATCAATCGCATTTTTAAAAAATGATGAAAAGTCATGTAAGACTTCCATAGTACATTTCCTTCTAGAAGTGGTCATGTAATTCCCATCAGTTTTACCATCATTACATAGGTGTTTCAAAGACTGAAGCTTGCTTTCTACCACCCAAACCAGCATGTAGGTAACAAAACCCACTGCAATTACATAAAAATATCTGCCAGTAAGTATTCTATTTGGTTGGTTAGTACAATTCACATTCACATCTAAAATCTTTTTATATTTAAACAAACTATCTTCATTTGCTACATTCTTTATGGCAACTGAATTAATGACACCCAATGTCTACAATGCTAAACCCTGAAAGCAGTGGTTTATAACAAAGCAATTACCTTTACAGCATATTCCATGTTTGAAGCTTTATGAATACATCTCTTGCAGATAGAGTAAGACCCAACTCCAATATCTTCTTTTACTTCATATCCATCAGTGAACTGAATGCTGTTCCTGTGCAACTGCTACCAAAATAACATTATCAATTGATGAATATTCTAAATATTTAACTGACCTTTATATTAAAAATAAGTTTTTGAATTCCTACCGATTTGCTTCAAATTTTAAACTGGTGGCTGTACTAGGTCAAAGTGGTCTAAATAGCCACTACCTTCAGTTTGATAATAATATGAAATAAATTATATATTAGACAAAATGTAAATAACGTACACTGTATATTAGAAACTGACAACATGTTTTTTCTTTGCTACTGATTTATTAAAGAGAGACTCTCCAAAATAAAGACATTCAGAAGACTACATGGTAAAATACTGGTGAAAAAAAATCACTGTTCCTATTATCTGAATAGATGAATACCAGTTGGAAACTTCAGACGCATTGAATAGAATCGCATTAACTGGAAATTGCATGGAATGGCAGTCAAAAATCCTTTCACAGAGATAAAAAGCTGAAAGGAGGACAAGTGTTCACTCGTCTAAGGGAAGGAAATGGTGTTCTAATATCGAGAGTTTGTGCAAAGGATGCAAAGCATTTGCAGGAAACCATCTGGGTATCCTGCAGCACAGAAAAGAGGAAATAGGAGTGCGGAAGTGGTTGAGGGGCACAAAGGAAAGGCAGCAGAGAAACAGACCTTTACACGAGAAGGAAACCATATACAAAGAAAAGGAATTTATTCCACAAAACTATGTGGGAAAGAAGGAGCACAGAAACGCTTGTGGAAACTTTGAGTAAGACTTTGGACCAGAAGTCATTCTGATATATATATGCAATCAGACAGCTTCTTTAGAATAAAAAGGGATCTAAATAACAGGTAGCTTGTACATACAAGCATGTTACAACTACTCTAGACATAACCAGAGGATTAAAGAAATACAACAGCTATTCATGTCCTAAACAAATGCGTAAAAATTTTCTCAGACACTTGCAAGATGTCCGAGTGCAGTGAAAATATATAAACCCAATCATACAGTACACATTATTATTCCTACCTATACATCAGTAAGTTTTCAACACAATTTGAGATCACCAGTTGGTTTTCATGACTCAAGTCTTCCTTGATGATTAGAATTATTAAAAGCAGAAAGAAGAGGTAGAAATACACTTTCTGCAGAAAGCTTCCAGTTTCTTTCCTGCACGTGCATCTGCTCTTTTCCCCACTGGCTGCAAGCTCTTCAGTGCTGAAGCATGCTTTTAGAGTGACCTCTGCCCCATAAAGAGGCAAGGCATGCCTCATCCTCTACCATGAGGTCCACCTTTCTAGTCTCACACAAAACTGCACCTAAGCAAAGGCTGGTTGTCCAGAAATAAGCAGTACTGTCAGTAATACAATATCTAAGAATAGCAACTACAATAGGCTATTAACAGTGACAACCTCACAATTATTAATATAGGAGACTGAATTGGAGTCAATACTAACACTGCTAGGAAACCAAGGCTTGTGTGCATACTGTAATACTGACTTGTATTACACTGAGAAAAGTGGCTTGGGAGGGACAGAATATGTCCTGGGTTTCAAAAGATCCAGATACAATTTATGATCATACTCCAGAGCCTCTTATTTCACTGTGGGAATCAACTGACATTTTCATGCATAGGGGAAGAAGATCAAGATGTCTGTTATTCCTCTGCACCTTATAATTATGGCTTGATATTAAAGAGTTAATACAGTAGAGATGGTAGAACATTTTCAATGAAGACTTGAAGCTTACTCATGCCTGTGGCTGCTCAGTAATTAAACAGGTCCTGCACTGTCAGAGGTTTCGTTTGCATAAAATAATCTGATCTTTACTGTTCTTGCATAAAAACAATAATGACTTTGCCATCGTACCTCACTCTGTGATAAAGGAAACAATCCCTCCAACGAGAGACAGCAATATGGCTCTATTGACTTTTTTTTTTTTTAAGTAGATGCACTCACCTGGACAATTGAATGCACTCCAACTGTCTGCATTGCTTGGCTTTCATCATCTGAGGCAATAGCTACAAAACTAAATCCCCGAAAAAGCTGATGTGCATTAGCACTAGGTGGGATACCAGGCGAATCTGAAAAGACACATCATCTACTTACATGCAGAGTTTTTAAAATGTAGAGATGAGATTATGCCTACTCTGAAGAGCTAACTACAGCTTTATAAAGTACACAGAAACCAGAATTTGCAGAAAGCGTTTCCGAGTACCAAAATACAAATAATTACTGAATTATTTTGCATATGCCATCTAGAAAAACAACGGATAAACAATGACTGCAAAGATCGTATTACTGTCATGCTATTTTATTATACAAAAAACCAGTACTTTGCAGAAAATATTTACACAGAGCAGCATATCTGTATTATATTTATGGAGAAGTAGTATTCAAATTTTGGTAACACCCTAAATTTGTAAAGACAAAAATTTCTATGATATTTTGAATGGATCAGTATAAGGCTATGCAGAGACTGCACTGAAACCGCAGCTTTACCATGCTGTCTGAAATGAGTAAGCTAATTTTGCTAATGACTAATTCTACATATACATGGGATGTAGGTTCACCATCATGAACTAAGTGAAGCCACAGAATATAGCCTTTAAAGAGACATGGATAATCTTTTTGAATGGAAAAAAAAATTAGATTACTTAAGTAAAACTGAACTTATGCGTATGTTTTATTTGCCAAGGATTACTTTAATATCAGACAACTCAGTTGTCTCTCATGATGTGTTTACACCAAAGACCACAAAAAATTCTATAAGCCATGGAATACTTGTCTGTCAGCATTCATTTAGACCAATAACATCTGGAAAAACAAGACACTTTACATTAGGTGAACAGGAACAGTGTTTCTAGTTTTTGAGTATGGAAATTGTTTAATTCTTTTCTTTTTACCTTTTGGAGTTTTTGCTGTAAACTCAGGGTCAAAATAAAATGTATCTTCAGGTCTGCCAGTTGCAGGCTTGAAAGGCGGATGAATTTCTCTCCTGTACAATTTCTGAAGAGAAGGCACAGGCCAGAGTGAATTAAGACATTATACAACACCACCAAAGAAATTCACTCAATTGATTTTGAATTAGATACTCACATTCCAATCTATTTTGGAGAAAAATGCATGCCTCTTAATTTCTTCAACTCCATCTGGACCTGCTCCTTTTACAAAGAAGAAAAACATCTGTGAATTAATTTCTTATTGGTCAAAAGAATGACTAGCAAAATTATATTTCTTACTTCTTTTGCATAATTTTAGATGTATTAACAGCAGAAATAGTAATATTTTGTTGAACATTAGAAGAGCAAACAAGCAATCTATGTTCCTACTGCAAAGCCAACTTTACACAAGAAACTGTGATTTTATTTAGTCAGCTTAATGATCACTGATGTTATCAATACTATGATCAGAATCAAAGTATTCTGCTAAACACTCTACCTAATCTGTTTGCTGGGTTTCTTTTGAAGAGCATTCGCAGAAGACTCTGTGCTTCAGGACTCAAGAACTGAGGCATTCCAAGTTTTGCCCTATAGGACAAAAATAATTAATAGCATGCAAACACATTTAGGTAAGAATTAACTCTGCATTCCCCCTGAAGTTTGTCATTCCACAAATCCCTATCAAACAAAATAGCATCAGTGAGAAATTGCCTTCAAACATCAGAAACAGAGTAAAACTGCTGTCAGTCATGTAAATCTGTATTTATTTATTTTTTTCCTGTTTTGAGTAATACAATCTTTTCAGTAGTGAGTATCTTACTGATAGTAAGACAAAATACATTTCAGAAGGGGTATTAAAAATACCACAGTATGATATACACCAAGAACACCCAAGTAAACAAGAGGAAACCTGAACTAAAAAATAGAAATTGAATTTAGGTAGGACATCCCTTGCAAGACTAGCAGGTTAAAAAAAAAAGATAAAACACAAAAAAACAAGAGAAAAAGATCACTTCTTTCTTTCAATTATTACTTTCTAACTTGCCATCTTGAATTTTTAGATTGTTTTTGTAGTTGTCATTTAACTTTGTTTTGTAATCCTCACCATATTCTTCTCCTCTCCATTTAATGTTGAGACTCCATTCTCTCCCTGTTACTAGGTCAGTTTTTCTTCTGACTACTACAATGGGTGGATATATTTCCCTCCTTGCCATCTCTCATTCAACCTGTAGCTTGTATTTTTCCATAACAATCCATGCCACAGGCTTTCTCTGATTTCTTCCGGAAGACATGATTTGCCTTGTGTTCCAGCTATTTGTAGATGCCCACCTCTGTGGCACTTCAGCAAGTGCATACACATTGCCATTGACTCCCTCACTATTCATTACTTTAAAACTAAATCTTCTTTATTTTCCATTCCTTTCAGCATTAAAGCTGGGGAAGTTGCCTTTGGGCTCTTCAATAACATACTACAGGCAGATCAAGACCACCAATGGAGTGTAGGAATGGGCGGTGGGCCATCAAATGCTTCCCCAACTGCCATGTACAACTATCAGCTGAATTCTTACTCATGCACTTTATATGCAGCCATTTCACTGCATGTTCACTTGATGTCATTTCTGCTCACAGCAAAGTATCATAGAGCTACACTGTAAGAAGGAAGCAAGAAACACGCTGTCTGCAGAAGCACAATGGTATCATTTACAACGTTATTGAAGGACAGAGAACAGACACCTAAATATGATAGGACTGTGCTGGAGTAGGTGGAAATCTTTGTCCTATTCTAATCCAAAACAGCGTCAAGAGTAGGACACAGCCCTGGAGGGGGTGCATGAGAGGTCAACTGCTTAGAAAAAAATCTAAACCCTGGTCAAAAACATGACTGAAATTAATCTTACAAAGAAGTGACTTAATGAACTGAAACATGAGTATGTAGAAGAAATTCAAGGGAGTAGTATGTACTGCAGTCCACAGTAGAGTGAACTGGAGGCTCTCGTGCAAACCACAGAGATTAAGACTGTCATTGCTCCCTTTCCATCACAAAGGAACACCCTTCACAAGTACCACCATGTGGTATTATATACCATACAAATACCATAATTTCACTGGCCACATGACACAGCAGAAGAAAAGGTGATCACTAGGCCCACAGACTTCCTCAGTTATACAAATACACGAGTGACAGCAATTTTTTTCTGACATTCCTGATGGACAAAGACAAAAATTTCTCTGAAGGCACACCCTTTCAGTAAAGGAGAAAAGATGCTTTAAAAACTTAACTCTATTGCTGCAAACAACTACTTCTTCAAATTGCAGAGCTTGTCAGTTTTAGGTAAAACACACAAGAATAAACAAAAACTTGTTTTGGTAATGTTGTGAGAAATAAAGAGCCCAGAAAAACATGGGTTGTAAGTAGTATATATTTTTCTGCGGATTTTCAGAAACAGAAGGTAAGAAAAGTATATTATCTTAAATGATACACTCTTAAAATATGAATTCATATGTACATCTGCCCATTTAAAACTGTTCCATGAAATATTTCAGGATAAATATAGTACATTTAGAAGAATACAGAAAGTAAAAAGGAAACATACTGCCATTCTTCTGGGCTAGACAAAAAATGTGAACTTAAAGACTTTAAAATATCTTGATTTTCAGCTGTTCGTCTTACCAACAAAATATCTACATGTAAGTAATATTATTAAGTGCACAGAATGTTAAAACAGAGGGAAAATTTCTTTACTTTGTATCACATTTTTTGTACAGCTCTCTGAAGCTAATAACAAAGACTAGAAGGTGAGAAAACAAAGAAGTTGGAAAGGGACTTAGAGGTACATGCTGAGATGAAATCTGAAAGTAATTAGGTATGTCAGTTAACTGGGGAGATTCAAGGAGGATATTCTACAAGGTAGCTGAATATATGATTTTTGTAGCAACAGTGTAAAGACTATTGAGGAACAGAGTGGAGTCACATGCAGGCAGAGGAAAAGAGAAAGATGTGACTCATGAGATACAGATAGAAAAGAAAAATGCATGGATCTTGAAATAAGTGAGAGTGCAGTAGAACTATCTCAGGCTAGCTTCTTGTAAATAGGAGGTGGTCAGAAGGCGTTTATGCTTGCTGTGAATAGATAAAACCTTTTAGTTAAAGACATTCAATAATCATAACATGAAGATTTGAACTGGTATGGTGTTGAAGCAGCAGCAGAAATTAGCATCACTAAATACATTTGCAGATATAAGATAAAGAAAAACAAAAACAAAGGCAAAGAATAACCTAACATGTATGCATTATGAAAGCAAAAGCAAGGAAAAGAATGAGTTTGTTTTCTAGTGGTTTTCATATTTTTTCCAGGTAATTAGAATGTGAAAGAATTTCATATATTTACTTTTCAAAACAGGCTGTTGGTGCAAAAGAAATGCTGGCTTTGATATATGAGTAGACAGGTGCTAACAGGACTAAGAACAACGATAAATAATGGAGAAAATAAAAGAGTCTTATGAGTTTCCATGGGAAAAAAATGGTATTAGTAAAAATTGGATGAAAACAGAGAAGTGAAACTATGGTATGAGGAAATAGAGTTGTTTGCACAATGTTAGGCTACAGTCCCAAAAGCAGGACAATTATGGCATAGGTTGTATTAGGTCAGAGAATATGTGGGGGATCAGCAAGGGAAAAAAAGCAGGCTTTCATCAGCAAAACCAAGAACGTTAACTGCATGAAGGAAAGCAATTTCCACAATGTAGCTAATACAAAATCTATACTGGAAATAGCAAAGGGGAAAAATGGAGCTTGGGCAAATCATAAGAGAGTACTTAAGGGAGGATGCACTTTAGCAATTAGGGGAAATATCAGGGAAGCAAGTTGTTGGCAGCACTAGTAATATAAAGAAATAGGGTGAGGAGCTGGTAAGATAGGGAAGGATAAGGAGAGAAAATACTTTCTCAAAAAAACACTAAATCAAAAAGCAAGGAAAAAAGGCACAGGTTGTCAAAAAGGATAAGAAAGTTAAAAATATTATGGAGATAAGATGGGAAAGATCATATGGTTGGAAAAGTTATTATTACAGATTAGAGAGCTGCTATGAAATTCTTTGTACCTAGTATGGGGGAGGAATAGGAAGGCAAATTAGATAGGCAGTGAAGGGAATTAATAGTATGGAATAGGGAGTGAGGATTTACCAGTACCTTTGGAAATGAGGGAAGAGTAGAAATTAGATATTGCAGCCCGGAGGGCATCCCTGTAGAATACCTGATGAGATATATAAATAAGAGTGTACTCACTTGAGAATCATAGTCATGGTTTCTTTTCTGTCTTTCCCTTGGAAAGGTAGAGTACCAGTGAGCATTTCAAACTGTATAGAGTAAAACTTTCATCAATTACATTACCTGGACAAAATCTAACTTTTGACAAAACTACTTAGCATCTTAACCTTCCAAAATTCATGCATGTTAACAATCAAGTCTGTGCAAAACAACTTCTCATTGTACAATTTAAATTACCGTGAATGCTGAGCAGCCTTTGCCATTTTTAAAGCTGCAGGATATTTTCATATATTGATACCTTGCTTTACATGCTTTTAACTGAACAATTTAAACTATAATGCTCCGTGTTTCATTTTTGCCTAAAAAGCTTATTTTTGGAAGACTTGATCTATACAAATGTATTTTAGTTTTCAAGAGTGGGGGAGAGGGAAAAAGATTCCCCTTTCAAAAGTTAGTAATGATTTCTCCTCATGCAGAGATATTTAAAAAGGTCAAAATTTTTAAAATTGGCACGTACATAGCCTTCATTGGAAAAGGGAAAAAGGTTAGTTGATTGACAAAGACATGCATGATGAAAAGTGGTTACTGTATGCATACAGTGGAAATAAAGCCTGAAGGGACACGTAAGAGATCTACACAGTATGTGCATGCACATTTTACAGTGCCTGGTAGTAGGCAACAGACACTGCTAAAATACTGATTTGTTCTGAAAGTGACTGAGTAAAAATAGATACATATAAAGGCACTTCCACGGGGCTGTAGTACACTGCAGGGATATCAGATTTAAATGACACAGTGAAAGTAGTCTGGCAGCAGTCACAGTAGTAAACATTCTGAGGCAGAAATCCTGATTATTTTTTTTTCTTGATTAACAATTGTAAAACAACTTAGTTTAATGAAATTTCATTGCATAAACTTGAAGCCATCAGAATTAAAATAATTATAAAGGAATCCTCTGAACAGCTTATGCAAACTTAAGCCACCCTGAACACTAAGTATCTTCTATTTTCTTCTTTTCTGGTATGACTAAAATATTCATTTAAGCATTAAAAATGTACATGGACAACTTCAGTGACTAATGTGTGATTGTAGTAGTCTTAGATATACAATAAGAGTATGAAGTTGCAGTAACAGCATTTTTTAAAAACCCTTTTTATTAGAATTTTAAAGTTCTTACTAGCCTACAAAGTATTCAGAGAAGGAAAGCTGTTAACTCTTTGCTACTGCTACATACTTCTTACTCCAAATATTTTTTACATATATAATTATATTTAAAATTTTTAATTTAATATAATGGCAACATGAAAAAACTCTACTTTTAACACTTAAGACAAATGCCACAACAATGTAAGAGGCATAAGCCAAAACTATAAAAAAAATTAATATTTTCTTTATTTATAATTTAGAATTATGTTCGCAAACTGCACTCATAAAACCTCTTTTTTCAAGGCAAATTTGTAGTGCTGCATGTTTGTCTTACACTTGCTTGAAATGAAGTTGCTTTAGCAAGCTCCTATTTGTCACAAGCATACACACTTGAATTAACAGCCCAGCATGTGTCATCTTTGTCCCCTCCAAAACCACTATATTCCAAAATCAATAGGCCAATAGTACTCCACAAATAAGCCAACACTGGCCTTCCCTAGTTATCCTCTTTTATTTCATCAGGAGAGTACCTCAACAAACAGACAATGCTCAGAAACACTTAAATTATTTTACATGTCTGTTATCCCTTAAAACAGTCACTGTTTTAAAGGACAAATTGGCATTTACTTCTCAAGGATGGTTTAAACATACTTGGTGTCTAGCAGCAGGAGAAAAGAACCCAAATGGTTTCTTGAGATATCTTTCTAGTCTCCATTTCTATGCTATAACTTCTGTTCAATCTAGATACTGTATACTCATACCACACCAACAACCACTTGAATTCTCATTCAACACAGATTCTAATTAAGAATGATTTAAGAGTGGATATATACAGACTATCTATGAAAATTACTATGCAAACTAGAAAAGCAAGCAACAAAATTTGTCTTGGAGACAACTGCACTGTATTCCATATGCTAATTTAGAGAATTACCTTTTTAAGGTTGTGTTTTTGTATTCAAAGTAGAAGCCAAAGTGTTTAAAATGGAGTGCACTTAGACTGTGCAGTGCATTTTAAACTGTTTTTTGAACTGCATTTAAATGCATTGACTAGTGAAAACCAGTCACATCTAACATCTTTCAGCAATTTTCAATTTTAACATGCACTTGGTAAGCACAACAGGCAAAGCTGAAGCTTAACAATGTTTGTGTTATCAACAACAAGTATTCTGCAACTACACTGTAATTATCTTTTAATTTACTGTGTTCTTACAAAATGTGCAGTTGTGAGGGTTTGTGTGTGTGCTTGTCTGTTTGGAGAGAGTTTAGTTATCAGGTGCTACTTTTACATAGTCAGTTTTCAGACCACAACAGCATTCTATGTGATTAAAAGGTGATAGGATGACTTATTTTCAGACACAAGAGTCCTTCTCGTACTACGAAGCGCACACATTAGTTATACTGTTACAGTCATATGTAGCAGAAGCAGTAAGAAACAAAAATATTTCCTTTAAAAATACAATTATTTTATGTAAAAAATGCACACAACGATTACAAATATTAAAGCCATTCAGCATTCCTAAAATACCAAACAAAATATTTTTCTCTTCCAAAGCTATATTTGATACACATACTATTTTCCCCAATCCTGCAACTTCACAGAAGTTAACTCCTTGCAGAAACACTGTCACAGAAACTGAGAAGCTACATCCTCAGTCATTTAGATTATTTTGATGTGTGAGAGCTGTCATTATTCCACTAAGCTGTAATCACACTGGAGACTAATTAGATAGCTATCATTATTTATTTTTTTTTCCACTTGAGAATAAATTCGAATTTAAAATTGGGATCTAAGTTTATTCCCCACCTTGGAAGAGAGAGTATTTTTCCCCATATACTTAAGATTTCTATTAGTCTCCATAATATTCCAACTACAGTGAATGCCTAATACTTAAAGTCCATGATAACAACAATAAGGCATACTGTTGGTGTTGATCAGAGACCTAGTCAATGCTCTTGATTCAAACTCTGTGGTGGTATTAGTTTCATATTATTTAGACTGTTTTGGTAGTTAGAATTAATTTAAAGCTCACCTTAAGAGTTTAATGTTTGATTTGTTTCACAAAACCTCAGAAAGCACAGTTTTGCTATTATTTATATTTACCAGAAACCTACCATTAAAACACCAAAAGACCACCAGTCTGCACTCTGTGTATGGCCTCGTCTATTAACAACTTCTGGAGCCATATATTCCACTGTTCCACAGAAAGAATAGGCTTTTTTTTCGTGATCAATTGACTCCTTGCTTAAACCAAAATCTGGAAGAAGAAAAAAAAAATAAAATAACAAAACCACCACCACAACAAACAAACAAAAAACAATCACCAAAAAACCCTTATTAACTCATAGTTAATAATTTCACCATGATGTGAAATATGATGCTTTTATCAGTTGTATATACACCCAAATACACATATGGGAATTACAGAATTCTCCTCCCCTCTCTATGTATTCAGAGGCCCATAACATCAGATATACTGATAAAGCAGATATCTTATTTAAATATTTATATATTTCATTTATTTCCAACTAATTACACTACTTGTTCCACAGCAAAATTACCTACTATTTAAAAGCACTTATTTCACCATATTGCTTTACTGAAAAATAAGGAAATGCAAAGGTTTTTGTTATGAAAAGATTCAGGTATTGCAAATTTCCCTTTATTCACCTGTCAACTTGATATGTCCTTCCTCATCAAGCAGGATGCTAAAAACAATAAAAAGAACAAAATAAACTAGTTAAAATATCTTTTAACTGCTGTTTCAGACAATGTGCTGACAACATTTAGGAATCAACAGAACAGCATCCACAAAGAGAAGCATAATTGAACCTGCATGAAAATGAATCATTAGAAAGAGATACTTTGAAACTACACACTTTCTTTTCTTTCAATTCTTTTTTTTGTAAAGAATATGAAACAATCAGCATGTCAGTTTTATTTGTTTGGTCAAATTCAGCACAGTAATGTTTATCTTGAACTTTCAGTTTTGGCTATCTGTACCATGTGTCATTATCACAACTGTTTGAGATATAGGTCCATTTCTCTTAAACTGAGCAAGACATGCAAACATACATTGTATTAACATATGTATGCAAAATGAATATTCATTTCAATTACAGTTTCAAAGGCTGCTGATGACTTCAAATAACATCAAGCAATAATAAATATTCTCATGTTGTACCAAGGAATGGAACCCACAGGCCCTATACTTAGGCCACACTTCCCTGAGATGCCAACTATCCTTAACCTCCACTGAATGTAATCATAATTCAAAGCATGCAAATTATTCAAGAACTAGACTCTGTAACATCACCTACACAGCAGACTTAGTTCCTCCAGCTTCTCCTGAGGGAGTTGTGTTTCATCCCAGGGATGAGACACAATCCAGGCATACAGTACATTTCCCCTGCCCTTCTTTTATCCTCTTTGTCGTTTCCCTTGTGGGAAACAGCCCCACAGTATAGATACAGCCTGTGAGTTACAACTATGTCATTCATAACTTGAAAGTAATTTCAACTTCTGAGAGGTTTTTTTAAACAAATACACCCAAGGCTTCAAAACAAGGCTTCTGAATAGGTATAGACACATACAATTTATTAAAACAAAACAAAAACAAACCACAAAAACAAAACCAAAACCAACCACTATGTTTGAGGCAGTAGCTATTTAGTCTTCTGACAATTACTATTTTGTTCTTTTCTTCTTGGAAGTAAATGACTAAAGTTCTCTTGCTTTGCTTTTTAAAGATCTTTTTCCACTTGGTAAGCTTATTTTTCCTTCCTTCAGAATAACTTAACAAAACACTCCCAAAGTTTAAACTTATTTCATTCCCTGTTCATTTGTAAGTATACTCACACCCCAAAAGTCTCCAAATATCTGATTTGAGTATTAAACTTTTCCTTCTTGTCAGTCAGGGCTAAATGTTTTCAAATGTGTGTCTTTTTTCCAGGAGATGCAAGAAAGAAGCAGACAGCCTAATGAAAGTTCCACAAAACAGCCAGGTTCTGTGATACTTGTTACTCATTTTTGCTCTTTTTCTCCAATACTTTATATGAGACAGTTATCTTACACAGACTCAGGTTCAACAAAGCTGTAGCAGAAGTGGGATCACCAGCAACATCAGGACTTCAGAGTTACTAGAGATTTCCTGGCAATGAGGCAGAGTATGTTAACTATCTGATAAGTACAACAGAGGAGATGCAGGCATTACATTGTCACTTAGATTCCTCTGCAGGCAGAGAGTGACTACAGCATATATTTATATCTGAAAGGCTTAAATGTTCCAGATGATAACACTGGAATTTTTTTCTTTGCATTATTTACAAGAAGAACAAAATAATACTGGAAGAAAGACAAACAGGAGACAGAATTCAGTCATTTGAATGAAACATGGACGGCTAATATATTGAGATCAAGACACCACCACACTGGAATCGTAGCTTCAAGCTTATTTAAAGTTTTCAGTGTAATTATGTGATTGTCAATAAACAAAGCCTGTGACTTACTATTTTTGTATCTTATTTTAAAATTTAAACTCCATTATGCTCCTACTACAATGCATTTTAAAAATCAGCATTCGGGGGAGGAAGTTTGCTGTTAGGCTTTCAAATGCAAAGATACAACATTCAACTGTAAGTTTCTTCTAATACTATAAGTATTATTCCAAGTTTATATCTAGCCCAGAAATTCCACAATAATGACAAAACCAATAGGCCGAGATGACCTCTTCTCCATTGTACACCCTAAAACACTTGGTAAATGAAAGGTAGGAACATTTCAGTATAATCCAACCTTTTTAATTAAAATTGCCCACAAGCTTGCTTCAGTTTCCTTCTTGTTCAGTTTATAAAGTAATTTACTGAATTATAACAGCTGGAAAGAGAAGTGCATAGGTTGAAGTGCTATAGAAATCAAATTACTACAACTTCATTTGCCACAGAGGAGTCTTACTTTTCTGGTTTTAGGTCCCGGTATATTATTCCAAGACTATGCAGATGATCTAAAGCAAGTGCTAATTCTGCCAGGTAAAATTTAACATCATCTTCTGTGAACATCACCTGAAAAAGGAAAACAATGTATTTTACACGTAAAATCCGTAAAGCTTACAGAAGCACCAGCTAAACAAGGCTAACGGTGGTTTTGCAGAATGGTTCTTTATAATACTTGAATTCATTTCTATACAAAACCCTAGAAATGCAAACTTCTTGGTTAGACAAAAACTATGACTTTATAATCAATACTATTTCACACTACATACTTGAAAAAGAACTTCTAAAGCCAATATGTTATTCTTTCTGCAAAACTGAGATTATTGCTTCCAGTTCTTCAAGAGAACAGACAGACACGTTGTGGTGGGACTGAAAAATGTTGGAAAACATTTAAAGAATGTGACTACCTCTTTATTGGATGTGACCATTTCATTTCCAGAAAACAAAGTACTCCAAATGCCTGAATTTCGTCTACAAAGTCAGAGAGACAAGAATATGCATTTGGTTTTGAGGAGACTGTCTGCAGGTACTAAGAGAAAGAAGTTACAGTGATGATAAAAACCCCAAGATGCAGCCTGAGATGTAACTGCAGAAAAGGTAGATCAAAGAGGAAACTAAGAAAATAGCCTACGTGAGAGCACAGGTAAGATCTCAGATAGCAAACCGGTATTTTGGGAATATCCCATATTTTAGGAAGATAAATTAATCCCTGTTTACATTCAATGAAATGAACATGTCCCAATTATCTCAACAAGATCCACTGACAGAAAACATAACAAACTTTTCTGAGAACTTAGAAAAAGATGAAAATTAAAAAAAAAAAAAATTTGTGCATGGTTTGATTCTACCTCTGTTTCTCCACAGCCTTGTTTGTTTGTTTTGATATTTTGCTTGTTTGTTTGTTTTAGACTTTAAGATTAATATCCTTAGAAACAGCATATGGACCTGGAACAAAGAACTACCATGGGGAGCACAGATGAACATTATTTTAAGCACGAACTAAGAATGAAGACTATAATATACTTTCCCCTGAGTAGTTTAAAGAGAGAAAGCAATATCAAAGCTTGTACAAAAGGCTGTTGCTGATGTTATTTCTACAAAAGAGCCAATATTTGGTACAGGCACATTCAAGGAGGGAAATCTCCATAAGAAACATTTAAAAGCTCAAATAATGAAAGATCCCCTGAGGACGATAATACACCCACACCATGTTCTTTAAAAACATTAAGGTTAGGAGAGATGAATTCCATGCAAACATCTGTGGTGTAGACATCTACCTCTGAATTAATCACTTTTCCCTTTATAGTCCATGGGGGAAAAGCAGGAACTTGTAGGCTGCAGTTCATCTATTTTAATATCACATGAATTGATATGAGGATGACATTAATTGCACCCAGAATGCCCATTTCACTCCACCAGTTATGAACAATTATCTCAGATTCAGGTACCTATAATGAGTATTTCTTATCTAACCATTTTAAATCTTACAAAATTTGAGTGGTTGAAGGTGAAAAAGTTATCAGCAGGAAAGCGATATACATTCTTCCTTGGGAATCAAAAAAAGAACTATGGATTTTAAGAAAAAAGCATCAGAGTTCTAGAGGACTAATAAACTTTCTACTTCTCCGTGGCAAAACAAACTAAAAGAAACAACTTGAAAAGATGGCTTCACTGAATTAAATGTAATAATCTATGTGGTCGGAACAGAAATGATGATTTATATATATACACCAAATGCACTGCATTCTACTCTTCTCTTAATAACCACATAGCTTTCTAGAGGTGACCCAACCATCCCAGATACTCTATAGCAAGGGAAAATGTATGGCAGCTACAATTACAAGTTCTGGCTACCAGATACACATTGGTTATATTTATATCTCTACCCTACCATATATTTGTTGGAAGTTTTTGCACATGAGTGATGGAGAAAAAAATAAAATTCTGATATATGAAATATATCATTTATTTTAGGAGTTAGATCAAATTACTTTGTGGTAATCAAACTTTGAAAAGTTGTTATTTCACATATCTAAACAGAGATATCACCAGCACGACAAAGTGTTCATGTTTGGAAAATTACTAAAGTAAGTGGAATGCAATTCTTGCTTTCTTAGGATTCATATATAATATGAATACAAAAATCACATGTAAATGATAAAAAGCCCCCCCAGCTTGATATGAACTTCTGGATATTAAAGCCAGTTAATTTGAATACAACTTCTTTATATAAATCCATGTTCTAAGACTCATCTTTTAACATGGTAGTGATAGGGGAAAAAAAATTTGCAAGGTGTAAAAAGTAGCACAGAAAGACTGTTTTGTCTAAGCCTTTTTTCAGAAAAATGTAAATTACCAACGCTGTTTTCACAAAAAAAATCCCAACCAAACAAAAAATCTAGCTGGATAAGAAAATATATTCAAAATTTTATTCAATTAAAACTGAATTTAAAAAGTAAACTCCCCTAAGATAGGCAATTTATAGTCAAATTTTATCAACAGACAATTTTCAAATTAAAAGAGTTTACCTCTTTGGATAAACGTGTAAACAAGTCTCCTCCCCTGAGAAAATCCAAAATAAGATATAGCTTCCCTTCTGTTTGAAAAGCTGAAAAATCAATTAAAAAAATTAAACATCAGCTAATTTTATCTATGATCAGAATAACATACCTAGTAATTCACCTTTATTTTCATCATCAAAATTAATTCTTTTTTCCTTTGTGGAAAAAATGATTTAAATTAATTCAGTAACTGTTTGTCTATCATGGACCAAGCAACTCCCATGCTACGTGAAAGCAAAGCAAGTCACCAATGGAATTTCTAAAAAAAAATAAACTATACTTAGGTTAGTCAGCATTTCATTTCAGATTTTAGAAGTACGAAGCCTGGATTTAAAAGGACAAATTAGTCACTAATGCACATATTCTAAAACCTCTAGAATCTCAGTTTAACAGGGAGATCTAGTCTAGTTTGCAAAAGAGTGACAAGTAAAATAGTGAAAGCTACATTACTTAAGCTGTGTCAGAGTGCAACAGAGAAGTGAGGTTTGAACTATAGGAAATACTGGATCCTAAAAGAAAAATATAAACTGAAAGAAAAAACAAAACCAAACCAAACCCAGAAAACTTTCTCTATCTTTTTTCAGTTTACTTTCTACATGACATGTTAAGATTACTGATTACTCCCCACCTCCACATCAATATTTTATGGCTGTACATAATAATAAAATTAAAAGCCATATTCCCATCAATTTTGATTCAAACGGAAGTAATGCCATTGCATGTGCTTTCTATAGAGTAAATAAATCACGAATTAAAAAATATGAATGACATACATAAAAGATAAGTTTTGGAAAAGAATGGCTAGACAAACAAGTAACTGCTTTTTAGTAACCCAAAATGCTATAGATTCTCAGTCCTACAAAAAAATTTAACACCGTGCATGAAGTTAGCCATGTGCTTTGCATGAGAATTACTGTACAGCAAGTCTTCGTACAATCAGGATTTAGATAGCACACTAATTTTCTATGATGCTCTAAACCACAAAGCAAATATTAGGTACTTTCTTGACAGCATCCATTGTTACGATATAAAAATGAATTTTTCTGCAACTCACCATAATGTAACTTGACAATAAAAGGATGGTTAACTTCTACCAGGATATCACGTTCCATTTTTGTCCGAACCCGATCCCGAACTACAACAGAACACGAGCAAGATAAAATAAAAAATTACATTATCAATTAGTATTTCTCCTATGTTTCTTTTTGTAATTCACACTCTATCCCATAGTATTACAACTGTCTGAAGGTCACTATACTTTACACAGAAGAGGTATGTGAGAGAATTTATTTCACAGTGCAGTTTTCTGATAAATCTCTATGTATTTCAATTTGCTTCAGCTTCTGCTATGGGCAAAATCTAACACTATACATAAATTTGACAAAAGCACATGAAAAAACAGAACTACCTTTCAGTCTGCTCCATAATTTCTTAACCTTTTAAACAGTAGAGCAAAACTGCCACAAGCTATTTATAGGAAACAGCCATTTTCTTTGCTGTTGAAGAACAAGGAGACTTGAAGTCGTAGCAAAGCAAACTTATAACAAATACAATTATACTTTCATAAAGTTGCTTATATTACTTTAACTCATTCAAATAACTAGCACTATTAAGTTAATTCTCAAGCTGCCTGTGCTGTCCCACCGTCGTGGCTCAGAATGGGACTCTGCTCCTATGCCACTACAGATTAAACAAGGTGAGCATCACATGCAGTTGCCACACATGTAGGGCTGGCATTCCATGAATCCAGGCAGAATGGTCCGCTGAGAACAGCGCCTGCTTCAGCTGTCCTAGGCAAATCCCTTGCCTCTCCTGTCAGTGCCTAGTTAGATCTGGCATTCCTTGTACAATTAACAACCCACAGTTCTCAGATACTAAAACTAACAAGGCAGGGGCAAAAAAACCCCCAAACAAACAGTCAAGAAGTAAAAGAGTCTTTCAGTAGTTTAGCTACCTTCTCTCTGAAACAGGCACTCACAGTAACACAGTTACTTGTGAAAGTTATACAGGTAAATTTTCATGAATGAAACAATCAAGTTTCCATCTCCCTAAAGAACAGATTCCCAAAAATGGAAGCACATGAAATATGTACCAGAGAAAACATAATACTTTAATTTTGACCTTTACATCTAAAGTCATGAAAATGTCACAAGATGTTTGTGTGAATTCACTGTTCCAAGGGTTCATAGGAATGACAAAATTAAAATTCAGAATATAACTTTTTTTAGGCAGATTCAGTCAAGAAAAATATTCAAAATACTTTTAAGTGCCTATAGCTGTGCAACAGTCACATGGATAATAAACTGTATTTCTGAAAGCTAGAGGAAGTCTAGATTTACAAAATCTCAACCAAAAAAACAAACCAAAGAATAAGGAACTGAGCTCATTTCAAACATTAGTACTAGCCATTATTTGACTTAAAATTTGACTGCTGTTGGCTTCCACATGTGTATTGCTGGAAGTACTGATTTTTCTTAATACATTTAATGCCAGGCTCTGTAGCAATGATTTGGCTCTGTTTCTGTCTTTCTCCCCAGTATAAAGGGGCACTGAAAGATGGTAGCTCCCATCAGACTATATTAATAAACCAGTCTCTGCACTAAACAAAGTTGAATATGTATATTCTTGGATTTGTTCTCAATGTTAAAACGTTGGACTGTGTAGTTACATCAATGTGTTCTAGCTAATATACTTGCATTCTTATGAAAATATTCTCTCTGGATTTGATTCATGAATCGTGCACACAGTCTTTGATTAAGAAGGGACATGTTAATGTTTGATTTTAGACCACAAAAATAACTATGAAACAGATTTGAAGGAGCTAAAAAACCTTTGACAAATCATTATTTGACACTGCATTATTTAAAATTATAATACTAGATCTAAAAAACTGCTGCAATTATGGAAAAAATTATGTTAATTTTATATTAAGTTCTCAACAGTAATTTTCATCTGCTTTCAAATCCACTCTTCCCAGAACATGAATCACTATGAAAAGACACTCAAAAGCATCTGAAAATTCAGACACAAAGTATTGAAAAGTGGCATCCTCCTGTTAGTGTCACCTTTCTGCTCAAGCCTTTTGCATCCTTGAAGTCTCCTTTTCCAACCAAAAGTCAAACTTCCAATTTCAGTATTTATCGGTCTCTGCCATCTGTAGTCCACAGCTTGGACTGTAATTTTTACAAGTACTGTTAAACTGCAATCAAAAGGTGGAGGAGAGCAGCCTTCAAATGTCTTAAAAAAGCAACTGCTGAATGACCTTTGACTCCAATCCTGAGCTATTAACAGGCTGAAGAATGAAAGGCTATTGAGGATATCTAAGTACCTTAAATGAGTGGAAATCAATTTCAGAAAAATAGGAAGTAAATAATGAGACTAAAGCATGCCACAAACCACAGCGGAATCAAAATATAGGAAACTGTTCAAAAACACTTACACCCTCTGTTACAGTTTTAAGTGAAAGTGATATATAATGAGACAGATACTCAGTACTAGATCTTAGACAGAAAAAAAATTATATTCAACATTTCAGTGGAAGTTCACAATTCAATGCAAGTTTTTGTTCCCTTTATCATTCTATGCATATTTTGAGATGAGATTCTATGTTAAAATTTCAAGTCAATATAATAATCAATAATATAGGTTAAGTACTGTAAGTTGTTGGAACAATGCCAAAATTACCATTGCAATTTCACGCAGTCATGAGTTAGAAGAACTAAAATTAGACAGAAGTATTAAACAATTGGATAAATTAAAAAGTTCACATTCTTATTAAAAGATTAGTGCAAAAGATCACCTTCATTTTAATCTACAGTAAAAAAATAATAATAATAAAAAATTCTTACAGAATTCTCCAGAACAGAACTGATATTTTTCAAGTTTAAACTTAGTTACTGATACCATTCAAGACCAAAACCATCCAAGAAATAAAACAATTTACAACTCATTTTTGTTGAGGTAACTTAGAAGATTAACTTAACATTTTATCAAATACACCCTACATCCAGAACAAGTGTCAAATTTTTGGGAAAACATACTGTATACTTCTGGTTTAAAGAAAGACGTAAACTCCTGTGCTTAGAACTTTTAGAAAAAAGCAGTTGGTATAATGAGCTTTTAAATATCATGACCTAAATATAAACTGAGCAAAAGGCATTAACTGTATCCTTGGTGATACACAGCAAATGCAAAAAGGAAGGATATTAAGTTTCAAGTAACAGCTTGGGAGCAAGTCAGGTGGCAGATGTAACACAACAACTCTATTAAACCACCAACACCTAATGAACTTAGTATGGAGAGAAACCTACTTTTCACTACAACTATCAATATAGTACTGTTGTTTACCTAATCCTTCTGGGTTTACAATACAAGACAGTGTATTCTGCTATTTCTGTTTCATAGAAGAAAGTTCTAAGACAAACTGTAGCACAGTATGTGTGTTAAGATTAAATTTTAGTGTAATGTCCCTGGTATCTCTTTTTTTTTTTCCCCTCCTCTTCCTCTCTAAACAGTGCTTACCTTTCAGGGTGGCCTTTTTCAATACCTTCATTGCATAAAGCTGTCTAGCATCTGATCCTGAGATTTTTTTGACAAGAAAGACCTGCATTGAAAATTAAAAAGAATTCTTAAAAGAAAATAAAGGCAAGTCAGATCAATATACTTTGCTATGAAATTCAAGTAGTCAGCATTATTTCAGTGAAACTCAACTTCATTATTATTATTCCTCTGAATAGTATTGTTAGGTTCTTTGATACTTTTAGATTCTGCAAAGCCAAACAAAAATTTCCTTACATTTTTTGCTACTATTCCCTCATTTCATAATCTAAAAAGTTCATTCAAGACAAACAGTCTGCCAAATTAATTTTGGTTTAACTTAATTCATTTCAGTGAGTAAAAGAAAGGATGAATTCAGATTCTCTCAGAAGTTCAGACAAATCTGAAACACAAAATTCATCTTTTTAATATTAATCTGTAAATAGTTTTGTCTTATTATCATTCATGAGATGGCATAGCAAAAGCTCTAATAATTGTCAGATGTGTATAAGGGTTGATCCAGAAAGTTGTATGAAGCAATGCACAAAAAAATAATTAAAAAAACCCACAAAAAACAACCTATGAAATTATAAGAACCAACCTCCTGTATCACAAAACTGTATTTTTTTTATGACATGCTTTGGATGAGTTTCGCATGTACCAGAAAAGGACAACCAGCCTCAATTAAAGTGTGTGTCATTTCCTCCTTTAGTGTAATCAGATTGCTTGAGTGGGATTGTTTTTAGTAGCCTTAATAAAAAATTAATTTCAGTAGAGCCAAATTTGAAATGAAGAAAGAAGAAAAAAAATGCACCTGCCACAGGTTTTCTGGTTATTTATGAAAATGTGTAGAGACATGCAATGGTATGATAATGAT
Source organism: Actenoides hombroni (assembly GCA_024336885.1). NCBI lineage: Eukaryota > Metazoa > Chordata > Aves > Coraciiformes > Alcedinidae > Actenoides > Actenoides hombroni. The sequence continues at coordinate 2,358,355 of WUAM01000310.1, forward strand.
AAATATGTTATATGAAATAAGTTTTATGTCTGTTTTCATATCCAATTCTCACTTATGCTCACATCCCTTTGTATTACCCAGAGATTACCAGAACATCACCAAGAGACCTTGAAAAGCAGGCAGAATTAGTCTTGTACAACAGCAACAGTCTTTTGTAATATTAATCTTTTTTTTCATAAAGGATAAAATAATTGAGGTCAAGATTGCCATTTCTGCAATACTTTGAGTCAGCTACACAGTCAACTGGTTTTGCTTTTTCAAAACTTTCCCCCTCACCCACTATAGCATTAAATTGAGTAATATCAATAAAGTAAAAACGATTATTGAAATTACAGCTTACTAGCTTACATTTCCTTGCCCCTGAATGATTTACTTCTCCTGACCTGAAGATTTCCAAATAAAAACTTGGTTATGATTCTGGATGAAATCAATTAACACAGGAAACCAGCTCTGGAATCTGGTTTCTCAGTGAATTCTTACTAGTTCCGAATACAAAATTCTATAGTTTCTAAAGATCTTGATTTCCACTGGAATTGCTACTTCAATAATGTAACTAACTATAACTTCCTCATGCTGTGTGAGCCCCGCCCAGCAGCAGCCACAACATGGGTGTGTGATCAGCACCTTTCCAGCTCTCAGTGCAAAGCACAGAGCTGGGAGGGCTGTTCTGAGGAAATGTAACCCCAGCTCAGTCAGACCAAATACAGTTATAAAAAAATGACATTCCATTTTAACAGTTAATACCCAATTATTTCACACAAAACCAATTTTTTCATGGAACTTTGAGATCTACAAATCATACAAATCAGAAAAAACCGCTTTAAAAAGATCTGCCACAATTACAGTGGCTAGTTAGCATTAATTTAGAAAGCAGTTTTCACTTGCAACTTGCCTCAATGCAAGATGGTGACTGCTCTAAACATTTCACTCCCAATATTATTCAGTGCTATATTCCTGGATAATTGGCTCCATGAGAGTTCAGTTACCAACCTTTCCAAAGGATCCTTGACCTAATACTTTCAGAAGTTCAAACTGTGAAGGGTCTGCTTTCTCATGTCCTTCCTTTACATGGTGAGTTATTGCAATTTCTTTGATATTTCCTTCTTCCTGACAGAGGAAAAGAGCAGAATAAATTTAGGTTAGTAGTGCATCTTCCTAAAATTTTTATAAATTCACATTATGTTGAAAAATATGAGTACCACTGAATCTAACCAACTACGTGCTCCCAAATGTAGATAAAAAAAAAAAGTGACACTATTTGCATATTTAAGACACAAAAAATTAAATTATCTGTTACAAAAGGCAGTATTAGTTCAGTAACAATGTGGATTAAAGTTTCAGGGACACATTGGAATACAGACAATAACAGAGTTGTTAAAAGAAATCAGTGATTCCCCTGCTTTTGTGCTTAGGCCCATATTGATTGGTTCATAATCTCCATCCCAGATTCACAACCCATTAATGGAAACCAATCTTCTTAAGAATTTAGTCATCCTAAAGCACACCTAGAGAGCATCAAACAGACCAAACCTCTTAGGAAAGCCCTCCTTTTTAACACTAGAATGATGACCACTATGCTGCAGTGATGCTAATGCTCACTTTTATAGTAAGACTCAAAGAAAAGAAGCTAAGACTAAGATGACCAATAATGATAGGTGCCAGTTTCCATAGTCAGACAGACACAATTTTGCAAGCGTGTAGATCATTAAGTCCTTTCTTCCTCCAGGAGAAAATGCTACTATTGACTCAAGGCTTAAGTTTTACAGAGTTTGAAACAAATATTAATTCCTTCTACCTGTCAAAATAATTATCTACTGGTGGACACTTGTATTTCTGTCTTTTAAATCAGTACATGATAAGTTGTATTACATGCTACTTAAGCCACCCACTGCAATCTTAGAGAATCCCAGGGGATGAATAGCACAGTAGACAGGTTGCCAAGTACATATTACTTTGGATATTTCGATCCATTACTGTTTAACTGTTTTATGTATTAGCTCCCTGGCTATACTGAAAAAGTAAAAATTGCATGAAACAGAACTTCCTCAAATCTTTCTGCTATCTTGTCAGATTCAGGGACACAAACTGATCAGATGCTTTAAAAGAATCTATCCTGGTTTGAGTGAGAACAGAACTAATTCTGTTCAGTAATTTTACTTTTCAGCTCAGTTCTTCTAAGTAACTGCACTGTCTGAAGTTAGCAGCCTGTTCTCACAGACAGCGTCTGCTTCTGGCAGTGAGAACACCCCATGTTTAGAGCTACTACCAAGGACTGGTGTGCAGACCAAGGCCACTGCTGGATCTTGTGCACCACACTGGGGGTGCAGAAAAGCGAAAGACCCCGCCTGCAGGGAGGAGTGGCCAAGACATGTGACCCCAAACTGACCAACGAGTTATCCCACCCCGTAAACATCATATTTGGTATATGGCTGAGGGATGTGAAGGGTCTGTGGCTCTTCTCCCCTCTTGGACCACTTTACCAGCTTTGCTTGGCTTGGCTCGGGTCCTCTTTCGGTTCCTTCCTCAGAGCTTCCAAGGAGGACTCTGTCCGTTCTGCCATCAATCGCAGTTGGAGTGTTTCTGAATCCGGTATCAGAAACCATCTCCTGAACACAGCTCCCATCTGCTGTGGGGCCCAGCCTGGGATTCCCGTGGTGCCTGCTCCTCAACATCAGTGGTGACGGTGATGGAATTACCATCAGGGGGGTTGGTTTCGATACTGGTTTTGTATATATTCCATTTTTATGATTGTTAATTTCATTTCCGTTAAAGCTGTTCTAGATTCCTTTTCTAATTGCTAAGTCTCTCTCCCTTATTCCCTTTCTCTTTCCCTTTGGAGAGGGAGGGTAGTTAACAGAGAGGGTGTGTTATAGGTCTAAGGGGCTACCCTGACCCTAAACCTTGACAAGGAGGCTGAGAGGAGACCTTATTGCTCTCAACAGCTCCCTAAAAGGAGGTTGAGGTGAGGTGGGTGTTGGTCTCTTCTCCCAGGAAACTACCAATAGGATAAGAGGTAGTAGGCTTAAGTTGTGCCAGGCGGGGTTTAGACCTAATTAGACATGAGGAAAAATTTCTCTACCAAAAGAGTTGTCAGGCGTTGGAACAGGCTTCCCAGGGAGGTGGTGGAGTCAGCATTCCTGGAGGTGTTCAGAGAAAAAGTAGACATGTCATTTCAGGACATGGTTTAGGGGTTATGATAATGGTAGGTAGACTGTTATAAGTGATGATCTTGGAGTTCTTTTCCAACCTTAATCATTCTGTGGTTTGAGAGAGAGAGAGAACTGAAGGGCAGAGAAGGAGAGAGGAGGAAAGAGAAAGGACCCATCCAAACACTGAGATTGACCAGATATCCATTTGATACTTTATTTCGTTAAAGAACTACAGATGGAATTCAGGAAGACACACATATGAAGAAGTGCTGAGAGCTGCGGACAGTCCGTACAATGTGCTCCAGCAAAGGCCAAAGGAAGAGTCACCGATCGGTCATTCCGTCCCATTACAAACCAATCCCTCGGTCAGTCCTCAGATCTGGGACAGCTTTGTTTGCAGACGCCTGGGA
>WUAM01000310.1:2363273-2377801 GCA_024336885.1 Actenoides hombroni
CCATGTTTAGAGTCAGTACCAAGGATTGGTGTGCAGACCAAGGCCACTGCTGGATCTTGTGTGCCACATTGGGGGGTGCAGAAAGTGAAAGGCTGCAGCTGCAGGGAGGAGCTGACAGGACAGGTGACCCTACACTGACCAATTATATATTTCATCCCATATATACCATATTTGGTACAAAGCTGAGGGACCACAAGGGTCAAGCTTGCTTCTTCTCTTCAATGGCTGGCATCCAAGGAGGACTCTGTCTGTTCTGCCTTCCACCCTGGTGTGCGTGTTCCTGAATCGGGTATCAGAACCCTGCTCCTGAACACAGCTCCCATCTGCTGCGGGGCCCAGTCCGGGACTTCCGCAGTGCCTGCTCCACAGCATCAGTGGTGATGGTGATGTAATTGTCATTAGGGAGTGGGTTCAATACTGGTTTTGCATATATTTGTATATATTCCATTTTATTATTATTATGTTGATATTTCATTCAAGCTGTTCTAGTTTCCTTTCCTAATTGCTAAGTCTCTCTCCCTTATACCCTTTCTCTTCCCCTTTGGGGAGGGAGAGGAGTTAATAAAGCAACTGTTATAGGTCTAGTGGGCTGCCCTAAACCTAAACTGTGACAATAACTTATGTTTGGGAGTAAGATTTATGATGAATAATAGTTATCCACAAATTTTTAGTCTCCTTTTCTCCCATAATTGCTGAATGCTTGTTATTTTAACCTAAACAGCATTTTGCAAATGCAGTTAAAAACCACAAAAGTTAAGCCTTTTATAGAAATGCAAATTATATGCAGAAGTAATCAACATTTACTGTACCCACTATCTACCTGAATTAAAATACAAGCCTTTCTCACTGTAAAAAGAGATCTCTCTCAGTAAACTGCACTAGTTATATTAGTTGATAGATGCTGTCTTACAGTTAGTTGGAAGAGAAGCCAACTTGTTCAGTCGGGTACTGAATTTGTCTTAAGCTCTCCTTCTGATCATGTCCTGATATTTGAAAAACAAACAAACAACCCAACAACAACAAAAACAACAAACAAACAACCACACACAAACAAACAAAACAAACAACGCAATTGTCCCATGTGATGGAATTAAAATTAAATGAGATTGTTTATGGGATGACGTGACAAAAGACTGGTCCTCCTCTCCTTTCTTCCATTCCCCAACAACTTTCACACCACTACAGACACTCACTCACAAGTAATTTCACCATTGTAATGGTGGGATCTTTTGTTTCTCTTACTTAAAAGTTTAGAAAGCTCCCTTTTCTCAAGCCTTATACCACAGCAATGTATAAGTAAATGTCCCAAGATAAAATTTCTTTTTCTAGCCACACAGTGCTCTATTAAGGCCTTGTTCACACTTTAAAGCAGAACTGTCACAAAAACCACATTTAAAAAAAATATATAATACTGTGTTAGTCAAAGTGTAAGCTTCCGCTATCACAAAACTAAATATAGAATACAAGGAAACAAACAGAAGGTAACATTACTCTGAGTTTCCTTAACATTTCCTTAACAATATAATAGTGTTAAATCAACACTGGCCTAGAAGGGAAGTGAGTGACAAACAAGTTTGGGTATGAATTTAAAACACCATTATTTCAAAATAACTTCCTGTACTGATACAGTTTGCAAGTCAGAACTATTCTGGTCCGTAAGTATCTCAGTGTAAGTAAGCTCTAAGTAATGTACCTTGTAATATAACGTCTATGTAGAGGAATGTGTACATACATAGGAAAGAACACTTGAAGGACTATATTGGACAGACAAATCAAATCTAAAAGAGAAGAAAAAGGAAAAAAACAAAAAGGGGAAAAAAAAAAGATTCACCAGCACCAAGGGTGATTCATTTTTCTCTTTAGGAATCTGCTGCAAATTAGAATAGGAAACATGCTTGTCAAATAACATAAATAAAAGATACACACCTTCTAGGCAAGTAGTCACTATTTAACATTTATTAGTTTATTAAAGTAATAGTCTAATCATGTTGCTGGAAAAAAATTCCGTATTTTATATGTTCATACTTAATGAACACTAAATAATCACTTTCGTTCTAGTAACTGAATTTCGGTGAATTTCTTTTATGTTCACTTTTTAATTTAAGACTAAATTGATTCTGCTGTAACATAAAATACTTGTATTTGTTTCCAAGATCTTATTACAGGAACAACTAGTAGATAATGTATTAAAAGGAAATTGGGCTTCAAACCCTAAAGGAAGTAGAAGCAGAAGAGAGTATTTCTCAGTAGTAATAAAAGAAAAAGTCACGTTTTTCTCTAGCTTATCCATACACCCAATCTTCTGTGATTTATCCTTCAGATTTCTGATTTCTCTGTAGGAGATCAGAAAACAGTTCTGTGTGTAAAGAAGTGGTCCATACAGAGCAGGATGTCACAGAACACTGCTTGCTTTATACAGATCTGAGTTTACTGCAGACCTTTTTCTGAGCAGTATGTTCTCAGAACAAATGGAAAGCTGGTCTAGGGCTAGTAAACTGTGGTCTGAACTGCTAGGAGATCTGCCAGTATCGTCCACAATATCATTCCTATCATTCTCACATGCTTGTAATTCCCACCTCATTTTTTACATATTGATTTAAGAGTAATAAGATTGGAATTGTTGATTTTTTAAATCATGAATACAACAGCAAAAAGAGTTCATATCCCTTTTACCTCTAACTTCCAGTTCCTGAAGATAATTTGACAGTGGTATGAAAGGAAAAAACAAGTAAAAGGGGTCAGTGAGAGAATTTTGGAGTCTGAGCTTAAATCATCTGCAGACACTAGGAGAGGGTTGCCAGACATGCAGTTACAACAGCTAAGTACTGTGAGTGCCACATGGGGTATACTCTTATGACACAACCTAAGTATGATAAATTTACAAAATACATTACTCATTAGAATTTAAACAGCACCTAAAAGAACCAGAAGTATTTTTCGTCTACATTTTTTAAAATATAAAATACAGAAAAAAAACAACTAAAGATTAAATTAATTAAAACCAGTGTATATTCTGACACCAACAAATTAAACCACAAGGGAAAAGTTCCAAATCATCTAAATAGATGGCACAGGATCAGACTTCTCCTCTTATTCATATAAGAAAGAGGAAAGCTAACAGAAATAAGGAACATTAGCACATTCAAACACCACAGGGGTCCTATAACACCTAAAATTCTCAGTTTGAGGTTCTTGAATAGATACATAAGGAAAGTGTAAACAAAGTGCTTGACAAAGAAATTCAAAACACTGAGACAGAAATGAGAATTTCAGCAAGAAAGTTACCTTACTCTCAAAGATGTTTAAGAACTTACTCTTTGATGTTCTGTTTAAGAATAAGCTCATATGTCATGTATGGAATGCTTACTTAGGAAAGGTGTCCCTGGAAGACAGATTCCTCCTTCTCTGTGTACTCAAAATCACATGAACAGAATTATATTAAACACTTAACTCTTTAATATAGCATATTTTAGGTAACAGTTATTAAAAGAGCAATTAGTTCAGCTTCACAATAAGTGACAAATATGAGTATACACTCCTCAGTATACCAAAAGTGTAAGTTTAAATCATGTATAGATTGCACTAAAGGGGAGGAAAAAAAAAAAGTTAAATAGAATCCAACTCAAAACAAACTAGACCCATCCTGAACAGAAAGATTGACTTTATCATCTCTGCTATCAGCTTCAGTGAAATTAAACAGAAATCAGATGAAGCAAAGAAAGTTAACCAAAACCAACACACCCAAATGTGAGATCCTTAATAAACATACGCATGCACTACAAGACTGGGGTTTAGAGGAGGATGGAATGGTTTTATTTGATTATAACACTGGGAGGTTAAATAAATAAATAAATACATTTATTTGCAGTCAACTATGTATAGAATAACAACAACTGACGGTTTATTTTTATATATCTAAAGGAAAGATAAGTATGTGCAGTACATGCTATGAATACCTGTCACATTTTAGGATCACAGCAGCCCATTAGAACTATAACAGACACTTTCTGTTAATCCCCCATTCATCCCCAAAGGAAAAAAGAAAGGGCATAAGGGAGGGAGACAGCGATTAGAAAAGGAAACTAGAACAGCTTGAATGAAAATAATAATAATATAAATGGAATATATACAAATATATACAAAATCAGTATAGAATCCAACCCACCCTGACAGCAGTTACGTCAGTGTCACCACTGATGCTGTGGAGCAGGCACAGGGGGAGTCCCAGACTGGGCCCAGCGGCAGATGGGAACTGTGTTCAGGATCTGGATTCAGGAACACACTGATTGGGATGAAAGGTAGAATGGACAGAGTCCTCCTTGGGTGCCAGCCATTGAAGAAATGAGCAAGAAGATGGAAGACTCAAGACAAGCAGAGCAAAGCGGGACCCTCCTGATCCCTCAGCTTTATACTGAATATAACATATATGGGCTGGAATCCCTCGTTGGTCAGTGTAGGGTCACCTGTCCTGCCCGCTCCTCCCTGCAGGTGCAGCATTTTCTTTCTGCACTCCCCAATGTGGCACACAAGATCCAGCAGTGGCCTTGGTCTGCACACCAATCCTTGGTACTGACTCTAAACATGGGGTGTTATCACTGTTAGAAGCAGACACTGTCTGTGAGAACATGCTGCTAACTTCAGACAGTACAGTTAGAAGAACTGAGCTGAAAAGTAAAATCACTGAACAGAATCACTTCTGTTGTCACTCAAACAAGGACAGTACCTATAGACTAAAGCTTTATGAAAGTACACTGCATTTATCTTTAACATGATAAAACACTTCAAAGGGACTGGCATTTTGTTTCTGCTGACTCTGATGCCTGTTATTGTGGAAAATGGGTATTCTTATTTGATGACAAAAAAAAGAAAGAAAAAAAAAATAGGGTGTAACAGCTTTTAAAGGCTAAACAAAATAAATAGCTCCATCATACCTGAATTTCACCAGAAAACTTCTGAAAAACTCAGTAAGAGATTTCTAAGAAAATCCTCTTTACAAAGAAGTTCATAAATGGATTTAGAAAACTGCAGAAGTTCTTACTGTGCAAGATATGAGATGAATAACTGTATCCTATTGAGTCCTTTGTATCAGGAAGGGGATATTAAAAATAACACACAACATCCGTATTCTGTTAATAAAAGAGACAGAAGTGACTGCAAAACAAGTTGCATGTTCAGTTTCCCACAAAATGAATACTACCCAGATGGAGGTGAAAATCTCCTCAGAAGTGCAAGGAATTTCAGCTGGCAGACAACTCAGCCCTATCAAAGAACTTTTCCCTCTGCACACTTGCTGTCTATATGAAATGTATCAAGAAATACAACACCAAACCTGTAACATCCGAATAAAGGGTTTCACAGTGAGAGAAAAAGGCCACATACCAACCCCTTCTGCATCTAACACAGACTAAAGTTATGAAATAATTGACATAAAAAAGGAAGAGCACATTAACCCCTGAGCTCATGTTAAGTAAAACCTCTGACCTTTATGAAAATGTCTGTACAAAGAAATAATATCATAGTATGTTTGCTTTTGGAATTATGAAGCAACTTGCCTCTCAGTGGGGCTTTTAAATAAACTTTATTTTTTTAATAAGAGGCACAGATGACCAAGACAGACATGGCTATACATACTGGAGTTCATCAAAACCCAGTAGGAGGGAAATACGGCACATGCAACAAATCCTTAGAAAAGTCCTGCATTCAAGAAAAGCTCTCTCTGCACAGCAAATATTGGTGACATGCTGACCAAAATCTGTTAAAATGAAGTTAAGACTTTTACTTAAGGTAAATATTAAAATTTGTTAATATATTTATCTAATCTCAAGGAATAATTAAAATCTGGTTTAATATCTAAGCCATGTTAAGTAACTGCTGAAGAATCATAGAATGTTAGGGGTTGGAAGGGACCTCTGGAGCCCATCGAGTCCAACCCCCCCTGCCAGCATGGAACATCTAGGGCAGGCCACACAGAAACAGATCCAGGTGGATCTTGAAAGTGTCCAGAGAAGGAGACTCCACAACCTCTCTGGGCAGCCTGCTCCAGGGCTCTGGCACTCTCACAGGGAAGAAGTTTTTCCTCATGTTGAGGAGGAACTTCCTGTGTTTAACCATGCAACCATTACCTCTTGTCCTATCACAGGGCACCACTGAAAAGAGACTGGCCCCTTCTACTTGAAACCCACCCCTCAGGTGTTTGTAAACATTCATAAGATCCCCTCTCAGTCTTCTCTTTTCCAGGATAAACAGCCCCAGGGCTGAGGAATGACCATATTTACTGATATTCCCAGTTCCAACATTACCCAGCTTTCACCTTTATCTGTTAATACTGTAATTCTCTTAACAGAGTTAAGAAGCTATAATCAGAAGCATCTTCTATGCATTTTGAGTTATGGACTTAGTTCTGACTTAATTTTCCCCTCAAGATAACTAAGAGTTTGTTCAGATCCTTCACTGTAAAGTGACATTCCAGCTGCTGGTCTTGTAAGGTCTTCACCAAATAATTTTTAATTCTTAGTGCTTACATTTAATGTTATTTTGGAAGCCCTTGCATCCCCACTAGACACAGAAACTATGGACTAATTTTATGCTGTATATAGGGCTATGGCAACATATTACTTCTTGCCATAATCTTCTCTGCCCCGACCTGCAGAGACTGCAGCTCCCAAGCACCAACTGTGAGGCTGAGTTCAGCTGAGTGTTCAGTGGTATTGCCCATCCTTTCAGAGTCACTGCCTGTCCAAGTCAAGTCACTCCCCCAAACTGTGCAAGATTTTTTGCTCCTACTACACAACTTGGCATTGAACTGTGCCAATATTGGTATTTGTAACACTCCTTCTAAAGGGACACTATTAATACATTTAGAAGTGTTGGTGGGATCCCAACCAGAAACTCTTCCAGTAACTGTTTCATAAATATTTTCTGTTTAAAGTAACATTGTAAAATGGCTTAAAATCCGTTTTATATATGTATTTTGTACAATGAGAATTTACACACAAGAAACAGCCAGACTCATTATTGGGAAAGTGTACAATTCTGGAATTTCAACCAATATACAGTCAAGAACCAGAATGAGAGCAAAAAAAATAAATCATTTCTGCTAGTTGTAATCACAACTAAGTCAAATATTTAAAGCCTGTATTGCTGAATACCCTCAAATATTAGCTGTCTTTCAAGATAAGACAACAGCCCCAAAATAAGTTTTACAATTAAGTTTCTGAAATGAAAATACAAGTATTTTAAGAGATTCAGGTACAACTTTTCCTATAAAATGTCATAGCTGTTTATAAAGGACAGTTCATAGTCTACTTCCCTGTTATACCGTTCAACTGCACTTAATGAATTTTAACTCATCTGAAACTCACTGTTGTATCAGTTTGTACTATTGACAATACAATTTTCAAAAATCAAATCCAATGAGTAAAGAGCTAATGGCTATCTTATTTTGCACTTGAAAGCTGAGCAGCAGCCAAAGTACTGCTTTTATCAGTTTTCATTTGTTAGGTACGTAGCTACACAGATTTGCCTGTTTTCATTCCGGAAGTAGCAGCTTTGTTTTCACCCTTCTCAAATCTCTTTTTCAGGAACGTTTTGCTTCCTCTAGACACATGTGTGTACTCGAAGCACATGCACATTCAGTACAAGTGAAGATAAGGCAGCAAGCAGAAAAATGAATTCCCAGCAAGTTACTTAACACTGCTCCAACCACGGTTGTAGGTTTCCTTTTACTACTTTGTTAACGTTCATTTTACTTATCAGAGCTCAGCTGGACATTATTGTATTTGGTAAAATATTTTTCTGCCTGTCACAGGCACAATGATGTCAATTCCTGTAATCAAATAGAAACAATTTCTAAAATACTGACTATGACATTAAACCTTGGTGCTGAAGTCACATAAAGCAGTTACGCTCTGTAAAGACAGTGAGCTTTACTGGATAACAAGTGATTTCAAAAGGATGACTCAGTGTTGGCACAGTTCCCCAGCTCATACACATAATTTCCTTTTCCTCCCCTCCCTTGAGTCAGGAAGTCTCCTAGATGCATTTTTACTTTCCCAACTTGTTACGAATTTAGGATGAATTTTCAGTATTACCTGAAGAAATAAAACCCACGTGAGCTATGCTTTCTGAAGTACAAAAAAGCCAGTCAACTGAAACCAAGTTACTTCAACATTTTGTATTAGGGCTTTTGGAAATCTTTAATAAGGTAAGAAATGGAGTTTAAAAAAACATGAGGAGTGCACCAGTCTAGGTATTTTTTTCAATTCTCAGATACATTCTATATCCATTAATACATTCTATACTTATTATACTCCTACCTTTAAATTCAAAACTGCCTTAAAAAAAAAATTAAATATCCAACAAGCATTTCACAATCTCCCATTACTTCAGTAAGCAATGTTAGTGAGCTAAAGCATGGAATTAAAAACATTCCTTGTATCTGTGACTAATATTCAATTCGAGTCACTTAATAGAACTAATGATTACTTAAATGCTCATACACAAACAACTGTCCTAAAAAGCTGATTAAAAATGCAGCTTTTGAAGTAGCAATTATTCTAATACAACAGAAAGCAAACCACAGCCATGCATAAAATTATGTCAAGCTGATTTAAGGATACTCTGTGTATGTTGCCTGTTTTATACTAGTACCAAAGAAAGAATAGAGCAGAAGGAGGGTCTAATTAACATGAACATTTGGAGTCGAAAATAGTTTTCCACAATTTATGTCTTTGCTTCTTTTTAAAAGGTGGAAAAACTTACACTTTCAACTGACATCAAATTACTTGTTGCAGATAGCATCTATTGTTTAACCTGACAGAACATAAGGTTTCCTAAAAGCAAACTCTATTTACAAGTGTTTAGTTCAGGCTTGTGTTTTGCTTTTTTATTCTTAAATTGTTAAGTCTGTAAGAAAAAAATAAATGCATAGAGATAATAAAGAAAAATCACTGTATTTATGCATTTATTCCCTACTCTCTGTACTTTCTATTCTTTTCCATTCCTGTCTTTATACTACAACAACTTTTGAGATCTAGAAGGATGTGTATGTCCACATTTGCTCCAGGTAGCCAATTCACTTACATAATGAAGACTGCAGACCTAGTAACTGAGACTGAACTCCTCCCAGTCTTCTGGTGTTACAGATGAAGCAAGATAGGAGTCTGAAGGATGAGTCCTGTTCCAGAGTAAGAAGTCATAGGACAGATGAGGCCCTTTGGATAAACATGGTTGGCCAGGCTGGGAGGGCAATTCTGAAGAAGCTTTCCCTCCTCAGAATGAAAATAAAAAGGTCAGGACAGAAGTAAGACTACTCCTTCCTTATCAAATGAACTGTGAGCAGTAGGTTGTTTAGCAGGTAAAGCTGAGGAATTCCTGTAAGCATTTGAAAAGCTCAGTGTTGGTCACCAAAAGCAATTCTGTAACGCAGTTCTCTTTTGATCAAACATCACGGAATTATCTCATGAACTAGACTGTTCATGTCAGTATTGGAAAAAAATACTCATTGGGTGGAACTTTCATTTCCCAGTAACTTTGATAAAAGTTTTATTCCTGTTTTGTAAGCACTAACATTTTGGAGCATTCAAAGTTTAAAAATTAATCAATGATTTAAAAACAAATGAACAAAAAAAGAACCAAACCAAACCCACAAACATATTCAGCACTAACCTATGAAAGATATGATTCCTGTTTTACTAAGGTAAAATCCTAAATATACTCTAAAATTTATATGGGCTAAAAACCCTTAGTTTGATCTGCACTGTCTAGCATTTTTAAATCAATAGAATTTTAAAGACAATATAATCAAGCTGCCATAAGTAGATAAAATACTGTCATTTTTTTTCCATCAGAGACTTCTAAGAAACACCATTCAAGTTGCCTGTGGGAAAGAACTATAATTCAGAGCTATAAGTTGATAAATTCAATTTAATTTCCTACCAAATATAGCAAAGTTTAAACCAGTACGTAGGCTAGCAGGTGTTAAACTACTATCCCTTTTATTTACAAATTAATGGACCTGCTTTAGTTAAGATGTTAAGACAGTACATGAGGTAGTGTTTTGGGGTTTGGGTTTTTTTTTTTTTTTTTTTTTCACTGAAAAGTATTGGCAGTCTTACATGATGAGAAACATGAAAAGGGATTTGAGTTTCAAAAATAAAATGCTCTGTCACATTGCATGTTTACATGGATTGTTAAATAGTTCAGAAACAGTGCTCGGGATAATGCAATTCACTTGAAATTTTTCTCAAATTCAAAATATATTTAAGTATATGCTCAACAACAAGACAAACCGTACAAATTAAATGTCTGCTACGACTAAATTATTTAAAACTTGGAATAACTGTAACATTAACTCTAATGCAAGAGTGCCATTATTCTTAATACCATTTTCAGAAGTAATTTAAGATGTCAGTAAGCCCAAGTTATTTTACATTATATGTTCACAAACATATTTTACAGATTAATGTACTACATGAAAATGTAACTATTAAAATAATCACTAGGTATTAATTTTAAAAATACAAACGTTTTTAATAAAACTACTCTCAGAGAGAAAACAACATACAGCTAAGCTCCTATTTTTCTGGAGAAAAATAGTTTTACAGTATTTACATACAGGTAAAAATTTCAGGTAAATTATCAACAGGTACCTTAAACTTCTACAATATATGAGCATACCACCAACTTTTTTGTTTTCTTTTTCCCTAAAGAAAATACACCAAGCTTTGTATACAAACAGCACTGATCCCAAAGCAGTGACAGACTAAAGTTGCTTTGAAAGTAGAAGTTTTAATTAAAATTAAATTTCCCCTTTTTCCTCTAATTCTGTTAAATAAAAAACTGAGCTCACCCGCATAGAACGAACACGTAGAGCCAGAAATTTAAACATGACTAAGAAACCATAATGTTTAAATTTTCTGACTGAGGGATCACAAGTCTAGCAGGGAAGACCAACCCTGTCGTTTTTGCTGTGACCAGCTGTTCCGGCAATTAGAAAATTTCCTGTCAGGCAAGTCAGACACAGTTGGGGGGGGGGGAGAGAAAAGGGGGTGGGGAAGGAAAAAAAAAAAAAGAAAAAAAAAGGGGAAAAAAGAGATTTAAAAAAAAAGAAAGAGACATTGATTTCCCCCCCCCCGCCCCTCTCCAATACTGGGCAGCAGTGGTACTCATGTTGCTGATGGTGTAGAGATCAACACAGGAAACTTAAGCAGATTGCCTGATAGCAACATGCTGTTGCAGATGTTATTTATTCCTGGTTCCCAGAAAAGAGCAAAAAAGATTGACATCTAGTTCAGAAATCATGCTATTATGCAACTTTTCACTACTTAAGCAGAATAGCAACTATTTTAAGTCCTACACGTGATAATTGTTGAATTTTAACTTAATTTCACAAAACATTTTAAGAAGCTACGTATCATTACTTTTTAAACTTCAATGCAGAGAATGTGGTATGCGTATGCTTAATGACTACTTTTATTTCCTAGAGTTGTCAGAGGACCAAACTAACCTTGCACATCACCCTTTGAAATCCTGCACATAGAAAATGCTACACAGATGTTACAGAGGTTAGGCCAAGACAGACTGGAGAAATTATTTGAATTGGATCATTCAGCTCCCAGGTCTGACTTAATGTACCAACATTATATTGTTCTGTAAAGAGTGAAAAAGTTCTGAAAGTAATACCAAAGCTTTCTTCCAATATTTAAATAAAAACACTTTAAATGTTTCTACAAATTAGAACTCAGTATAATTCCTTCGAACAGCTAGAGAAGTTTTTAGTTAGATCTCTGTCCAGATTTAGTACAGAAATTATTTTTCTGAATACTGACAGTTTCTTTAGCTTTTTTTGATATTTATTGAAAATATTGAATTACACAGTGCATGCTCCATTAGAACATGGAAAAAGCCTTGTTTTCTTCAAGCAATAAATAAGTAAAGGCAAGTAACAACATTTAGTCAAAGGCATATACAAGTACTCGGCTACAAACAGAGCCAGGCAATTCCATTTAGTGACTGTACTAAGGGAAACATACAACAGGACACTACTGCTTCCTTCACAAGACAATAAAGCAAAAGAACCCTTCAAAAAGAAACCTCCTTCAAAAGAACCTCCTTTGATTGGGTTTTAACAAATATCTGGATTACTGCAGGCTTTTATATTTTAATTCCTCTTCAGAAGATAAAGCCATAACTTAAGTGACAGAACATGTTGCTTTTATCTCTATACCACATCCTGGCTGCCTACAGTATCAATTTCTAACTCTGCCTTTAAAACCTGGATTATATATCTCCCCAGTATGAGCAAAGGCCCTCTCACCCAAATGCAGTGGTGAAATAGAGACCTTGGCTTTATCAGGAGCCCACAAACAAAAGTGTGCCTTTTCTGCGTTCTCTTGTACTCCTTATCTGTCTGTGTGTCACATCCACAGCGATGGATCTTTCATATTCCATGTACTGCATATACACAATTATTAGGATAGATTACACAGGCATTCAGTAACTACTACTACATCCCAAACCCTCAATTACAATGTACTTTTTGCAGTGTGTTACAGCCTTTTGGGAAGAAACAGCAGTAACACAGCATAAAATGATTTAGTGTTTGTTTTGGGATAAACAAAGCTTCTTGAACTCAAAGCAGTTACTGAACACAAGGATTCCAAGTATTTCATAAATAGTACAGGAATTACTTGAAGCTTTCCTCTCATTCAATTGTTTTAAACTTCCAGCTACTTCCCCCCTCAAAACTGAAACACCTCAAGAATTACAGTTTGACAGCAATGTGGTTGTTTACTCTTTGAGGACTTAAATTTAAAGAAAAAAATTGGAGACCATTCAAGCTCTCTGCCTCACCTTGTCAAGAGCACATATAAATGCACTAGAAGCAGAGTGAGCAGGAATCTCCAAAGCACTAAATTAATCTCCGTGGTAGCAAAAGGAGCTCAAAGCAGAAATGGAGAGTAAGTGGCAAGACCTACACTAACTACAAGGTCTTTTAAAGATGAAAAGATAAGATACTGTAGGCAAGTAACCATTTTCTTCTCTTTTTGCTATAAGGATATGAGTGTATTCTGCTGCAGATAATCTGTATCTGCTAAGGGTGATGGGAATGAGGCTTTTGAACTGCAACATTTGTACAATTACTGACTACTGCTCTCCCAAAAGTTTTATGTGACTTCCCAGTGAAGTACAAAGCACAGTGCTCAGGGGTCATCGGGGTTACTTCACAACAATAGTTCTCCTATAACTGACATGGGTCTGCAGCAGGTGGAAGAAATTTCTTGTGTTCTGGGAGAATAAAGCCTGCATGGTTCCCAAAGAACACTACCAGCCAAGCAGAAACATTAAGATATACGCTACATAATTCATTTTGAGAATCTCTGTGAAGAGAGCTTGCCCTTTCAAATATTCTTTCATACGAGAAGGAGACAGGTTAGAGAGCAGCAGTTCCCAATGGGTGAGTCTGTGATAACAAAGGACAAATTGCCCCAGCGAATTGCTCCCCTTACCTTGAAGTCTTTGATAAGGATTTCTATTACACATTTATTACAAAACACAACTGTCTCCAAAACAAAAGGAATTTGCTATGCCCATTGGTGACAGTTCTGTCAATTGCAGAACTCCACTTGTGCAGCGCATTTCCTCCTCCAGTGCAGAAATATAAAATGTGTTCATCTCCCATCTTCCCCTCCTCTTCTTTAAAATTGGATGCTCTGAACTTATAAAAATTAAGAGAAAAATGTCATCACATTTGCTGTCCAGACATTGAAGAGAATGGGGCTCACAGCCTCCATAGAGAGAAGAACTGAAAGATACTGGAGGGACTCTCAAAGCAGTACAAAACATACAGGATTTCATTGGTTTTATTGAATAAAACATGCATGCTATAGTGGGATGCTCTCTTTTACACATAATCAAAAAAAGTAGAAGTATTTCATCTTAGTGGAATCCATTAGGAAGACTAACAATCTTCCTACACTCCCATTCTGAGAAGCGTAATAATGCAAATTAAGTCTTTACGTCGATAGACATGCAAGGCTCTGTAGTACAGATTGCCTTCAATTATCTGGAAAAAACAAAGATGGAGTACACATACAGGATGAAAAACCTTCATTTGATGAAGGTCAGCAGTTGAGGACCAGAGAGCTATTTTTTTTGAGTTTTCAGAAGCTGAATAATATATTTCCCTTCATAATAAATATATTTGTGTAGCCAAAGCAGCAATATTCTCTTAATCGGGGCTGTGGCAGTTTCCATCTGCTAGTTTACAGGCTTTTCAGGGCTACCATCTGTTTTCTCTTCATGTAACAAGTAAGTAGCTTGACTTCTAATATTGCTTACACTCTCAAAGTATTCTATTTTCTGACCAAGATCCAGAAAGTATGCTGCATCTAAGACACTAAGTGCAAAGCAAGCCACTCAGAAAATCCATTAGAAGACATCAATAAAAGAGGTTTACTATAACCTTTCCCTCAACACCTGATGATATCTTGGGGGGGGTGGGGGTGGTGGGGGGGGGTGGAGAGTTA
>WUAM01000310.1:2377811-2421798 GCA_024336885.1 Actenoides hombroni
GTCACGAAACAACCCAACCTCGAAAGAGCCTGATTAAAATCCTCCTAGATAAGTTGTTTCATTTCGTCTTCCCCTCACCCCCGTATACTATGGGGGGGGGGGGGGGGGGGGTGGTGGGGGGTGGAGAGATATCCCAATGCTTGCCTTCTTTATATGGGTTTGATACCTAACAGTTAACATTTCGGATTAAAAGATGCGCACTGTTTACAAGGATAAGGTACCTTCTTATGTGAGGACCATCATTAAGTCAATTTTTATACAGGGATGATGCATGCACTTCACACTAAGTTTCTAGCCAAACCCATCCAAGTTGCAGCACAGCACAGTGCTTTGGAAGATAATGAACTTCCAAATTCATTATGTTAGAGGTTAAAACAAAAAAAAAAGCTAATCTGCCTTTTACAAAGGAAAATTTGGGCACCGAGAAGAGAATAAATGGATTCAAGTTTTACAGATATAAATGGTTTGCCTGGGAAACTTACTTGTTTAAGAATCAAGTTATTTGATTATAAAATAGAATACATATGTACACATTTAATTATATTTAGTAGAATTCATTAAAAGTTACGTAAGAATTAAGGACCACCTTAAAGTTTGAGTTCAGTATTTGTAACACAGATTGTTTCCTTCACTCCATTACCCAGTGGATGCTGTCTCATGTGGCCAGGTAACTGTCCAGCTTTTACAGAAACAGCTTACTTCATAACAAGGAACATGGCCTTATACTGCATTATGTAATATTATAGTTTCAAATAACTGCTGTAAAGAAGCATCCTCAGTTTGATTTCCATATAAATAGGCAATAATTACACATTCAAGAATGTGTAAGCAACGTAAAATAACTGGACTGTATACCTCATCTTTCAGTAAAACTGCAAAAATATGAAATTATCACTAGTTTCCTACTGATCAGCTATACAAGTAGCTGTTTCAGCTAAAAATTAAGTATCAGTCTGTAAAAAAAAAAAAACAAAAAACCAAGCTCAGTGGTCTATGAATACTTGTGAACCCAAACATTTCTGTAATATTTAAGAAATTCTAGCTGTCTTACCTCTACCACAGAGCCAAGAATCTACATGAAAAAAAGACAAAAATATACACAGAGGAAATTTAAGTGTAAAGATAATACCAGCAAAAGGAAAACAAACATATCAAAATGATCATCAGGAATATGTTCATTTTCATGTTAACACACATGATTATTCTTGTAATTGGAAACTGCTACTGAGCAGCCAAAGAGCAATATTCAACAGAAGTTTGGAGCAGTCCTGAACCAGTGCTTCAATCTGCCAAAATGCAAACAAACTTTTTGAAACTAAGAGCTCTCACTATTACAATGCTATAATACTAAAAATTGAGGTGAAACTAAAAATCAGTTAAAGCCTCTCTCAAATGTTTCAACAACTAAGCATCTGTCAATTTAATTATGCTAGTTTTGCTGAATTACTTCATTTTAACATTCTTATCCTTCATTACTTTCATGGATGGTGACATAACAAATGAGATTACCTCAGATTACTCTGGTTTTAGTATTATTACCTGAGTGACAGGGGCTGTTTTGCCCATGACTGTAACTGGTGAGTGGTCAAACTGTCCTTACCTCAAGACCTCCCTGCCCTTCCATAGAAGAGTTTTATAGATTTGTGGTAAATTTTGTAGTATACATGGCATGTTTAATATAGATTCTCTAATAATATTACTACATGTAATTGATTGATCAAATTCAGTACTTTGTCAAAGACTATATTGCCCACGTGCTTCAAATTATTTTACTAAGGTATCTTAAAGGCTATTCTAGGATCACTCTTTCCTTAAACTCTTTGATTAAAACACTGATTGGCAAGACAAAAGTCTTAATTTGCATCTCTAAGACTGCAAACAGTTGTTTTATTTAAATTCTAATAGAGAAAAAGAAAAAAAAAGAACAGACATTAACTACTGACTTTTCTTTGCAAGCATTTCTTATACTACCTTTTGACTATCTGCTGACTAAAATCTTATACATTCTTAGTAAAAGAATGACAGCTACTGAGATTAGTTTTTCATTATGCAGATCAGCCTATTACAATATACTGCTTTATGCTTTAGTTCTATTTAATTCTACCTACACTTTAATTCTGCTTATTAAAAGGATACCTTTTTTTAAAAAAAAGGAAAAAAAAAGTTTTATCAAAGCATACAAGAAGTCAAGTGTAATAGTATTGCCCAACCACCTCTGCTGGAAAGAGTTGTTTGAGCCTAAATAGCTTCCACTCCTGCCTCTACTGAAAAAAAAAGCAATCTTCAGGCCTCGTAGGTTAGGAAAATGAAATATACGTCGAGCTTTTCTACAGCTTACAAAGTCTTACTGAAAACAACCTTTCACAAGTTCTTGCGACCTAATATTCTGTGTGTTTAATAATTATTCAGCTAGTAGAATGCAATGGTAATACATCAGTTGTAGTGTTTTAACAGCTAAACTGAATCCAGATAGCAACATAAAGAACACACACGATACTCTCTTCACAGATATGCAGATCAGGAAGCTACTGGCTGGACCAGCTGTAATTTCTGGTTAGCTTTACCTAGTAGTAAAGCATGCATCACGATTGCAAGAGCTCAAAACAATTAATTTGCTCAGTTAATTTACTCAGTCTCTATGGACACAGAAAGCAATGGCAGACAGCACAAGAGTGCGAAAGGTAGCAAATAAAAGGGTTTAAATAGATTCCACTTTTTCAGTAATGGTCACTTAAGCTTTCACATTAGGTCAAGTTTCAGGCAGTTGTTTACTTGTTCTTACATTTATTTCCTGCTGGACTCAGATCTTTTACGAAATACATCAGATAAAAAGTGTTGACAGCAAGCTCTAAAGTCAGATATAACCAGTATATTTATTGCAATAAAACTAGAATACTGAATGATTCCGCTTTTAAGAGGAGCAAGACTTTGAACCATACAGCATCTTGGACTCCTCAGAAGCAGGTATGTACTGTTACAGCTCCTACTTTTCATAAAACAAGCTACATAATTTGAATCACTTCAACTTAAGACTCTCATGTCAATTAACTTCATTTTTGACCAAAAGAACAGGAATGTAATTAAATAACATTTATATTTTGATATGTAGAATACTAGAGAAATTTCCTATGTAGATAGAACTGTATAAGGCTTTAATACTTATTTTAAATTTCTTATCTGATTTTCATTATCAGCATACTATCCAAACACTCAATACAGCAGAAGATGCAGTATTTCAAGTTTTCACCTTCTTTCTCCACAGAACTATGGCAGCTCTCTATCCTGAACTTGCATACCTTACACACTTAAAGCTTTGCTTCTTACCTGAGGTGGTAGCACATGCTAGTCCTGTTCACTCTACTGACCTCAGTCACAGTAGAGAAATGTCATAAATTGTCAGGGACTACGTAAGTGCTCTATGTTCATTTCAGTGCAAAGATGAACAGAAAACTGAGTTTCAGTGGTAATTTGAAATTAGTCTTTATCTTGCATCGGAATAGGTATGAAGCACGTATCACATCCCAGCTGAAGTAGTATTTTATTAGCTGACAGACAGCAATGGTTAGCTTCCAGATGTAATTGACTGAGCAGCCATAGTAGTTTGTTTTAAGAAAAACCTAGATCCTTTTACATCACTATTGGCAAGCTCTTACCACAACCTAGAAATAAATGCAAAATAAGTTCATAAAATCCTAGTCTGAAGCATTAAAAAGCTAAAACAATCTTATCAATCATGATAGAATGAATATTAGAGAAATGTTTTATTTTTTGATGGTCATATTGTGTTAAAATAGGTTGCTCCTCAAAAGCACAGTAATTTGGAAATGTCTGCAAAGAGCACAGGAAACCACATTTAAGTATTCCTGCCATTATCAAATATTGAAAGAGAAATTTGATAGTCATAATGGGCTAACCTTGGCTGGCTGCCAGACACCCACCCAGCCACTCTCTCACTCCCCCTCAACAGGATGGGGGAAAAAAATCAGATGAAGAAAAGCTCATAGTTTGAGATAAGAACAAGGAGATTGCTCAGCAACTACCATCATGTTCAAAACAGTCTAAACTCGGGAAAAAAATTATGTAATTATTTGCCAGTTACAGACAGAGTAGGATAGTGAGAAAAAGACAAAACTAAAAACACCTTTCTCCAAACTCTCCCCTTCTTCCAAGGCTCAACTTCACTCCTTCATCCCTGAATGGCACAGCTGGGATGAAGAATGGGAATTGCAGTCAGTTTGTAACACTATCTCCGCTGCTTTTTCTTCACAGTTTTCACCTACTCGAGCATGGGTCCTTCTCATGAGCTACAGTTCTTCAAGAAGTGCTCCAGCACATGTCCTTTATATGGAGTCCCATCTTTCAGGAACAGACTGCTCCAGTGTGAATCCTCCATGGGCCACAGTTCTGGCCAGAAAATCTCCTCCTCTATGGGCTTCTCTCCATGGTCCACAGTTCCTGCCAGGATTCTGCTCCAGCTTGGGCTCTCTACAGGCTGCAGCTTCCTTCAGGGCACATCTACCTGCTCTGGTGTGGAGTCCTCCACAGCCTGAAGGGTGGATATCTGCTCCACTGTGGTCCTTCAATGGACTGCAGGGGGACAATCTCTGTCACCATGGTCTTCTTCAGGGGCTACCACGGAATCTCTGCTCTGGCATCTGAAGCATTTCCTGCCCCTTCCTTCTTCACTGACCTTGGTGTCTGCAGGGTTGTTTCTCTCACTTTTTCACTCCTTACTTTTACAGCTGCTCCAGTGTTTTTTTTACCCTTTTATACACACATTATCACAGAGATGCACAACCAGCATCGTTGATAGGCTTAGCTTTGGCCAGTGGTGTGTCCATTTTGGAGCCAGCTGGAAATAGCTCTGTCCTACATGGTGGAGCAGCCCTCAACCTCTTTTTAAAGAGGTACCCCCCCCCCATCACCCAAACCTTGTCATGAAAGCTCAATACAATAAAGAATATAATTTTAGCAGATAAACAAAACAAAAAAGCTCATAGGTAGAAGGTGAAGTTAGAGACTCAAAATAAGGAAATCATCAAGCGATGGCGCTAATCAGAATAAATTAACAAACCAAAACCGAACACCTGCCCCAAAAGACATCCTACTTCAAACAGGAGCTCAAGTAAGCACTGCAGTCTGTGTTATTCAGAATATTAGAACAAATTATGTCCTTCTGGTGTTGCCTTGCAACCACACGCATATTGTTCCTTTCTTACTCTTTAACACTGCACTACTTTGAATTCATCTGTCAGCACTGGCCTTGTTTCTTCACCTGTGTTAAAGACAGCAGAGCCTTGCATGCTATGATGAGAAACCAAAAGCAGTTGTATAGTGCAGGCTTTTAATCTCCTAATTTTCATATCACCTTAAGAGCTACATTTCTTACTGATTGAATACAAGCATGGAAAATACAATTCCACTCGTTATCTGCACTGGCTCTGTCCACAACTTCTGCCATGGCACTGCAAGTATATCTGTGCTGCACAGATGGAAACAGCTCTGACCACCTAATCACAACCTGAAGTCTGAGCTATGCACAACGCCAGCATATGAACCCTGAACTCCAACCACATGGGGAGTTACAAAAAGTTTGTTTTATTGGTAAGGCCACGTATCACCAGGCTTAACATTCAGCTAGTACTCTAACACAAACTACAGGTAAACACCAAAATTGCCTTCACGTCTGGGAAAAAGTCACAGGCATTACAATAAGAAACTTGAACTCACTGGTATCTTCACATTATGGAATTCCGTAAACTGCAAGTTTGACATGAAGATAAGGAACTCAAATTATGAATGAACTTTCCTGACTGATCCCTTCAGCAGCAACCTCTATTTTCAAGAAACTTGGGTTAAGAATTCCTTTGATTAATGTCTCTCAGTAACAAGAGCATTGGAAACTAGTTTCACAGTCCTTCCTCACCCTTTTTGGAGTATCTGTGATTATTTTCATGCAAATATTTCTGGAGCCTTTAGCTTTGTCAGCTCTGAAACCATGAACATAAATGCTCTTCCATTCCAGCTTAGCCAAACTAACATCACAAGAGGAAAGTTTGAATCCACGTCAACAGATGAAAGACTTAAGAAACCCCTCAGGGCATATTTCTGAATGCACTCCAATGTGACACATCTAAACTTTTCAACTGCAAGCCCAGGAAGTGGACGTAAAACTTTGTATCTTGGTTCTATGGAGAAATGGAATCAAAAGAAGCTTCCAGGCTAATGAAGATTTATTATGCAAACAATCTAGTTCTACACACGTCAATAAGGAAAATATTAAATGACTAATGTTAACAACAGAAGGGCACAGACAGATACTGCCAAGAAATCTTATGACAGTATGGAAAAATAAAGGTGATAGCTACTGTTACACATCGTGTATCAAAATAGCAGGGGGAAAAAGCTGTGGTGCACACTGCCACACGGAAAGAATTATATTTCACACAGTAAGCACACATGCATCTGCAACTGAATGTGTGTGGAACTTAACCATGAGAGGATCCTTTGTTGTGACGCGACCACAACTGAAACCTTAGCTATTAATAAAGCATACTCTGGAACTCGTAGGTGTAAAATATTTTCACCTATGTACTGATGAGACTAACAGAAGCTAATGGAAGTACTCTGCCCACTGACGCTAGGAAAAGTGGACAGTATAAAAGAACTATGTATTGTTAAGGTTTGCTAAGGTAAGAAAAGAGGATCTCAACCTCCCTATCTGTTCAGAAATGCTCCAACTAGCTATACCTCACTATCAAACTTTCTCACTCCCTAACCCTATTATAATTTCTACCATATTCATGTTTGTGCTTTCCACAGGAAAGTCTACTTCATACTAGAAATACTAGGGGGAAAATACTAGGGGAATACTATATCATACAAAAGTACTAGGGATAGCATAAAAGTTCATCAGAACAAACAGTAGGATACCAAACCAGACAAAAGAGGCAGTGAGAAAGAACCTCTCTCAAAAAGACTAGAATCCTAGATCTAGTAAACCTACACAACAAAGCATTAGTGGCAAACTGCCTGTAAATTAAGTGATATCAGTGTGTACAATATTGGACTACCTATCTTTATTACAACCATCTTCTACTCACACTTTGTGGGTTGATATCCTCTTCTCCCATAGGTTCATCCACAATTTGTTGTCCATTCTGTAAAAAACAAACACAGAGAGTTATTATAAATGCAGAACCCAACTACAGAAATAAATCTATTGCAGATGTGCTTTTAGAGCATGCTACTGTATGGGATCATGTGTTGTCTCTTCCATCTTCTATTAAAAAAAAAAAAAAAAAAAAAAAGGCATTGAAAGTAAACAGAGAAGACTGCATATTCCTGGCACGCAAAGCCACTCTCCCTTTGATCCTCATGTGTTATCGAACTGGATGAAGTCAGAGTAAGAAATATATAAAATGATCTGACATATGATGCCTTACTACTACACAGCCAGACATTATTTTCCACTACTACAGCTTCTGCAAAACAGTTAAATCTGATGAAGACTAAATGGCAAAAAGCCACAACAAAGAACAGATAAACAGGTTATTTCTAAGAGCAAGACCTTATGTAGCAAGTCAGTCCTTACTCTACTATGATTACTTCAAGAATATTTATAACTACAGTATAGCCTTATAAAAACTACAAAGACAATGCTAAGTTTATTAGCCAGCATTTACTGCTTTCTGTACTTTTCTAAGGACCATTCTAATAAGCCATACAGGAATAGGCTTCTGAATTTGAAAATCAGCCATAAAGACTTTTTAAAAGCTTAAATATCTTGTTGGTCAACAAATGCTTTCTTTTCCTTGTCAGTGATACTGTACTTGGCGAATGTCTAAGACACTTTTCCCAGAAAGACTTAGAATGACCTTGCTTACACAATAAGCATGAATGTTAGTAAGTTGTAAGGAAAAAATATCTAGTTCCTAAGGTATGAAGCTGGGGCATTAATTCTTTGCTTGTTTCTAAAGTTTAACAGCAACTCAATATGATTTTAGAAACAAATGCGGAACTATTAAAAATGGTTACATTTTCCATTACCACTGGAGACAGAATTTAAGTTCATTTGTGCATTCTTTCCCTAGAGAACACAAAGCCTAATTCATCTATTTTTTTAGAACTTAATTTACTTAAAATAAAGCTACATGCATGTATGGATAGATATTTTCTACATGTTAAAAAGTAAATAAAAGCTGCTCATAGATTTTAGCTTCATTCTACACCTTCCTTCCCACAGTTCAGTTTTTCAGCAGATTTCTTGTGTGGAATCTTTCTAGCATTTTCCTGTAACAACTTCTGATTAATATAGTCTTCCAGATTGCACATGGCTGGAGGAGAATCTTGTATATGAAGTGACAGATTAAATCCTAACCACTTATGAATTCTAATTTTCAAATATTGCAAACACACTGAATGTTCAATCTCAGATCCCTTGCTAAAAGATGCAGCTGGATAAAGCTAAATTATGAGAATTATGGATTCCCAAATATGACACAAGCTTTTTTTTTCCTTTTTTTTTTTTTTTAAATAAAAGGCAGTGGGGAGAGGAAGAAGTTTGGGGTTCTGATTGTCTCTCCGGTGCAGGGTTCTTGAACATGGTAGCACTGCCATTTTCTCGGCTTAACTGGCTTCAGGAAAATACTACAAACTTCTAGTCTACTCTGGAAGTCATCTTTCCATGACAGAGAACTAGTAAGAAATCAGACTCATGTGTACAGGTTATAACAGAGATGAATATAACCTTTATAAACTGCCTCAGTTAAGGGCAGTCAGTAGAACTTTCTAGCTGTACAGCTATGGGTAATTTTATAAGATGATGCTCCAAAAAGCCTAAATTCCCCTCACTGTAGCATCTTTTACTTACAGCGTACAGGCAGTGAATATTGTAGTATTCTTCCTTAAGGTACATAAAAAGTTGAAATTATCAAATAGAAGACCATATAAATACCAGCTTACCTAAGTAAGAGAAAAGAGTCTTCTTTTACAAGGAAGTATATTGTGGCCTTGATAGTAATGATATATGTATAGATAAGTCACATACTTTCCCTTTTCTCAAATCTATGTCATCTATTTAAAGTAACACTTGTATTTTAGCCACACATCTCTACATCCTGTTCATGCTACAAGATAGCCTCCAAAGTATCTCGCCAATAGGAAAAAATTAGATGAAAAACAGTAGAACAAAAAAGACAATTGACTTTAGTCAGAAAGGAGGAGTCTATAATGTCCTAACAGCTAATGATGGCTAAACTCTGGGGCCTAAAACAGGGCAAATTGTGTATCAAAGCCATGTGCTTTAAACTGACTCCACATGCAGATTTTCAGAAACAGCGACTCCTGCTATAAGTCATTCTGCTGAATAATAATGTACACTAACTGTAGGTTAAATAAGAATTTACTACACAGCAAGCTTTAAGATTTCACATTTACTAATTTAAGGCAACTGAAACAGCTGAAAGTGGAATATGCTATCAGAAACTTGAGACAAGCATCTCTTTGAAGACAAAAAGGCGAGGTCAATCTTTGTTTTTAAAAAGGCTCTAATCTTTAACCTCATTGACTTTTCTAACCTTTTATCACTCTACCAGAAAAAAACAACCAAACCCACAAAAAAACCCAAATCAAAAAAAAACACAGCAAACTTTTGCAAAACAAATGAACTGCTTTGTACAATCTGGTTTTCCTGTTTCATCGTGCACTGGTTTCAGTTACTTTTCAGTTGAATTCAAGCAATGCATTCCAAACACACTTATAGGAACTAGGAACAAAGTCAAGAAATCAGCATGTGCGCCATGCGGTCTTGTCTGAGCCAGATCACTGGATTAACAAGATCCTTTTTAATAGGTCTACCCAAGCAATGATTATGCTAAAGGAATCGCTGGATGGTAGAACCAGTTTTTCTCAGAACAGTCTGAGCCATGTAAGGTAAAGAAGAATATGTATATATGATTTATGGTTTGCGGGTATATGATCCTATTAAATGGAAACCAGCTGTGTATTCAGAGTCTACAAAGCACACCGCCTTTCTTAGGAGTTAAAATGTAAAGCCAAAAGGTTCCTATCGGAAGTGGCAATATAAAAACCACTGTGGAGCAAGAAGGTCAGTGGCATGCTTAAGAGGTGAGCAAATGAAATACGTTCTGATTTGCTGGGCATAGACTCCCTCTAGTATTTAAGTAGAACCAAGGGCATGCCTCAATGACATAATAGATTGGAACTAGATAGAACAGTCCAATGAATACAGAGTAAGAGAAGGCTGAATATCTCTCTCCCATGTACAGATTAGTCTAATCCAAAAAAACAGAGACTCTGGACCTTGATTATTCTTCATCTGCACTCCTCCCATAGTAGGATACTAACCAAGCAGAATGGATCAAAGAGATGGTTATTTCCACTACTCTGGCTTCAAAAGCAGAACATAGTTCACACATCAAAATAAGAGAACTCTAAGAAAAACAACAAAGAAGGTCCACAGAAAGTTTACTTACACCTGAACGCATCAGCAATCATTTTACACCACGGAAGGGGGTACACATACCTTTCAAAGGTAATCTACAAAATGCTCTTCCAATCCACTCAAATTCCACTTCCTATTCTGTTTTCCAGTGGAAACAGTTAACTACAAATCGAAATTGATACCCCTTGTAGCTTTTGGTATAAATCTTCCGCCATTAACCTCAACTTTTCCTAATTATTAATATGGAGCTTGAGCGAATAGAATAGTAATCAGTCCTTATACTATTAACAGAGTTCAGTATATTATACGGTGTTTTACTTTTTCCATGTATTTGGAGAGTTTTAGAGCCATAACCCCCAATTAAGATATAATAAAAAGTGATATATATATTCTTAGACCCATCAATCGGACAAATGAAAAATATCAACTGTGTATCAATGCAGGATGATGTTTTCAGTACAAACAAGCAGACAACATAAGATGTTTGATTTACACCATTTAAAAATCATTATCTAGAAGTTTTAACATGTCAATGAGTAACACAGGTGGTGATTTAACTAGGCTTTGGAATTATAAATTAAATAAATTACCTGGGTAAGTCTGAAGTTTCTCCCAGGTAATTCCTAGTTTTCAGCCACCATAACTTACAGACTTACCCAACAACTTGTAAACACAGTTACAGGATTTAATAAAACTCGTTCTTCCTCTCCCTTTAAGCCTTCTGAAATAAAGTTTAGATACCAAAAATAGATATTTCAAAATACACAAGAACTGTAGGTGTTATTAAGTTATTAAAACACTGGTCATATATAGACATGAGAACTTACACTGGTATTTTCAAGGGACTCTCAACAGACAGATAAAGCTCAAGTACTGTGTGATGCTTGAATTGAGTAAATCTGTAACAATGCTTCTGTCTTGTTTCAAAGCATCACAGAATACAGTATTCCCACGGAAACATTCATAAGAAATTTGCTGTTAGCAACACAAGGCAGTATGTGGAACTACATTCAGTGAAAGCCTTTTGAACTATATGCCCACTCAAACTTGCTGTTCCAAGCACCCTAAGAAAAAATTTGTAGGTCCACAGAAAAATAGTTGAAAATAGGTTGGATGATCTCTCAGTTTATCTCAACGCACTAGGGCATGATCAGCTATTCCTACAATGTCGCTCTCAAGACATGTATTTCTAACTCCTTCTTAAATCTTCTGTAAAGGACTTTTCACAATCTATTCCAGTCCTTAACTAAAATATAAGGCTTTAATAGGATCTGAATTAATGACTTGTGCCCTAACTCCTGAGCTGCGAAGCCACACAGATCCAAAGCACTTACCTAAATCCTGACCTGATTAAAACTTATTGTATATAAGCAGCTGAAGTGAGCCATCATCTTTGACCTCTTTAGCTGTTCTCTTATAGCATATCTGATACATTTTGCATATACTACATTAAAAATAGTACATGGAAGTATTAAGAGCTCCTTAATTTTTTAGAAAAATCAAACAAGTCCCTAAATATATATCTTTCTTTTTATGAAACAAAATTAATTTAAGTATTCCCTTTCGTATAAAACTCTGTTACTTCAAGTTCATTAATTCCACATCATTTATT
Organism: Actenoides hombroni; assembly: GCA_024336885.1. NCBI lineage: Eukaryota > Metazoa > Chordata > Aves > Coraciiformes > Alcedinidae > Actenoides > Actenoides hombroni. Next base: position 2,389,889 of record WUAM01000310.1, read on the forward strand.
TTAAACTTTATTGACTAAGGTGACTGACTTCTTCCTTTGCTGAGTATTAAAAGAAACAGCAGGACATTGAAACTTGCCTCTCTATAGACAATCAACCTCAGATATAAGCCACTACATACAGAGTCTTTAGGTACAAAGTCAAACTTCCTTAAGGTAGGACAACTGGCCAATGTTAACTATCTGATTTCATAAACTTTGTCTACTCTACACTACCACTTTATCTAATATGACTCAAGAGTATAGCTTAACAATAAAAAAAAGCAGTCCCCGTCCTCCACCGCGATGTGTTCCTTGGCACTGGCATTTGTCCAGCTCTGGGGCAAGTCAGGTCAGAAAAGGAAACTAAAAAAAATGTGCAGCTCTCAGAGAATTTAATTGTCTGAATTAACAGCTTGAAGTCAGGTAAGTGCCATGACATTATCCAAGACGTCAGATATATAGCATCATAAAACCTTTGCCCAGGACAACAACTTTCTGCAGCTAAAACAAGCTCCAAATTGTGTACATTTTTTTGTTTGGGGAAAAACAAAACATACCCACAAGACAGTGAAATTTTCATTTAGTTTGGTACCTGTACGGGTGGCAAATTATTACACTTAACACATCAAATCAGCAGCCTTAGTAAAACAACAACAAAAAAACCCCAAAAAGAACAAGCAAAATACACCAAAAACCAACAAAAACCCCAAACAACAATAACAAAAAACCTACCAAACCAAACCCCATACCACTTATTCCCTGTTAGCCTGCTCCAAAGAGGAAGTAGAAATATACATGTAGAAATCACTTAGTTCAATCCCACCCATTGCTGCACATATGAAAATAAACAACTTCTCTGCTTGCACGTGTTATGCTAAGAGTGACTCTAGCACCTCACAGTATACAAATCTTATTACCAAGACTGTATTTTCACAAGAAGGCAGGTAAGCTTCATCTTCCTGCTTCTTGCAGTCCTAGGCTCACCAAAGGCCTGTGCCTTCCTGGGCTCCTTCCAAAACGGACCGGGGCATATGCAAGGGAATATGTGCCAGGTCTTTCCCCACAAGTCAAGGGGCAGACAACAGGCACAGCAAGGCTGCGTGTTGCAGTTCCTTACAGTGCAGACACAGGCTTCCATTCATGAGTCGTTTTCTCAGAATCTCTTTGAATGATAAATGATAAATGACAAAGGTTGAAATTTACTACTGAAGTTAACTAAACCATTAGTCGTTTATGCTCAGTCTGTCATTTAACTGTTTTAATAAATTCTACCATGAAGAGCTATGGAGCAGTTTCATTATTTCCTAAAGTTCAGGATTTTGAAGGTGACTATACAACAAATGTCAACTGCTGGAAGACAGGAGGAGAAAGATGCCTCATTTAAGTGAAAACATTTGTTTAACATGCAGGTCTAACAGTAGTGAATTTTGGTAACTATGTTATGTACAGAATAGTACAAATAATATTCATCATGGTCTGATTACATCCTCAAACCACCACTTTTTGAGCCTGCAAGTCAAAAAAGATTTTATTTTTCAAAGCTATGTTTTACTGGACACTCAAAATCACAATAAAGTACCATTTCTTCATATATTCTGTGTATATACTTTAGCATGTTCTGATAAATGAACGACCGAAATTAAGTTGTTAATAAAAATTTCATTAAATGGAACTGTAGAAATTGTGTCAATAAACAGACCTAGACAACAATACTAATTTATTAAGAAGGGACGTGCTACTGTTTTTTATGCAATTGAATTGCTTCACTCAAAAAATAAATTAAAAAAAAAGCAAGTAGCACATTTCCTCCAAAATTAGTTAAGTGGAGCATTAAGCATGCCACAGGGGGTTCCTTGCATCAAAGGAAACATATGGTAACTGTTACTGATAAGAATGAGCTAGCAGTAACTTTGTGGTTGAGCCACTGGAGTAGGTCTCTGGAAATCAGAGTTCATCTCCTAGCTCCAGAATAGACCCCATGAACAAGTAGAGTCGCTACAGTGGTTGAGCCTCATTTTCCCATCTGCTACAGAGGATTTTTTTCCTGCCTCAATGTGCAATGCGTGAGGCATTTAGTCTTATCTCAGAGAGTAAGTAGCACCGTATCACATATGCAAGCATATAGCACAATACTTGCAGTAATCAACCACTTTAGTTCATTCATCTACGCTTAAAAATCCCCTGAAGAGATTTTAACTTATTCATTTTTACCGATTAAATTATTCCCCTCTTGAAAGTCACCAAGACTAAAAAAAAACCCAACAACCAACCAAAAAAAAACCCCAACAAAAAACCAAACATGCAATTACAAGGTTTTACTCTTTCCCAAAAAACTGCTTAAGTTTCATTACTGGAAAACAGCTATGAATTATATTTAAAAAAATAAACCTGCCACCTCTCCCCCTTTCTCAAACCAAACAGAAAACCAACAAAACCACAACCCAAAATCAAGTATCTTGAAAGAGTTCTTAAAGGTCATAGAACTGCCAACTGCCAAGATCAATCAACTCATAAAGCTAATATTTTTGATGTGCAGAAATAATATAACACCCACCTTAGTCTCTGTATCATTGTGAATCTAAGTCAAGCATTTAAAATGACAAACAAGTACAGTTAGTGTGACAGATCACAGTCAATTCAAAGACAACAGACATGACTTCAAACATGTCAGTCTGCTTACATCTACTTTGTGTTTGGTGGCACAAAATGTTACCTACAACATGAACAAAATAGTAACAAGCTAAGAACTGCTGATGTCATAAGAAAACTAACAAAACCATTCAAGTCAAACTCAACACCTTCCACGAGGAATCCAAAAGCTGCAGAGCGCACAGAATACTGCAGGAGGGTACTGAATTCAGAGTAAAGCACCTGTCCCCTTCTATACCACCCAGCTGCCAGCAGGACATCAGCACTATGTCACATAGTAGGACTGTGTTAACAACAACAACAAAAGAGCAGGTAAAATTGTACCATTAAGTATCTAAAAAAGCTGAAGAAAAAAAACCCCAAACACCTAAACATCTTTTATGCAGATACGTTTCTCAAGAAAGTATTTACATGTATATAATATCAGTAATCCATTTATCACAGTAGTTTGTGGAATACAGGCTATACTACTTATTTAGATGACCATTGCCAATTGTCACTTTTAACCCAGCGTAAGAAAATGTCACTCCATAAACCTGTGAAAAATTCAGACTTCAGAACGCACCACACTGACAGCAGTTATGTATGAGAACCAACAGCCAAGTGCTGCAGAGAATTCTGCTTATAAGGGAGAAATGACGGACAGTCTTCAAAATCCACATAAACCATTTAGGTAATTCCACTTTGGCTTTGCATTCTTTACCTGTGTTGGCTATAGCAAAAATGACTGTAAACATAGTCTTTGTTCCTGTGGAATGTAAGTGCAACACTGATTACATAAATTAGTACAGAATGTAAAGAGAGAATCACAACCACAGCCTCATGGCTACAGGCAGCAAGACAGCTGATACAGTTCGGATTCCACACCAAAAAGTAGACATTGACATAAAGAATGTCACACCGACATCAGAACGTAATTATAATGCAAAAATTACATTATAACACACTCTTTAAAGCGTCAGCATGAGTGCTAAATGCTAGCACCTTCATGTGAGGTTCAAATAATTCTGGATACATAAGATAAAACAAGGAATTCTGCAGAAGGGGATTAATACCATCTATTTAGGCACCTAAATAGGTGATCATAAATCCCTTGTCAAGAGGAGTGGAAAAAACTGAACTTTCTCCACAGCCAATTAAGAGCACCTAAATGAAAAACTCCTAAAGATAGATGGCACAAATGCTTTCCAGAAAGTCTAACAAAGGGCATCTCCTTATGATGGCCAGCTCTTTCAACATACTGGTGTCTAAAATTTGGCTGCCGTAACTGTATTCATTCTCTTCCGGTTGACATTAATATGCATAGCTGTGAGTACAGATCAAAGGATCAGGCTAGTTATTCAGGCATTCAAATACAACCTCAAATCATCAATACTTTATTTGCTTGAAAGCAGATGACTTGAAATAGCAGGCACAATCTCACCATGAAAAACAAACCTATGCTTGTTATAAAGCTTGAGTAGGCTCTGAGTCAATAAGAGGCTGCATCATTCCACAGCCTTTCAAGGTGTTGTGATTTAAAACATGAAACACTACAATTGAAACAAAACCACATAATATTTTAAAAATAATTTGTCTATATAGTATAATGTGATATTTACATACTGAACAGAGATGCAGTGTGGATCATTGAGTTATTTGTATCTATAGAAACAGAAGTCCTGCAACTGATCTCTGAAAACCATAAAACCACATTTTACTTAAAAAAAACCCCAAACAAACGTTTGCATTATTTCTCAAGAAGGATCATGTTCTATTGTCCCATACATCTAAGTTAGAGCAGCCATTTATATTTAACTATAGTATCTTCTAAAGTAATGCTAATTAAAGGTGTTCTATTCCTCCTACTAAATTTGCTCACATATCACAAAAAGTCACCTCTTTGGTTGTAGCACTACAAAACCAAATAGAGAACTGCACTGGGAAGCAAATTAAAAAAAAAATCAAATAAAAAACTCAGTGAGCTGTTAAGACAAGGAAAGCATCTGAGTTTTTAAGAGCAGTAATTGGTAATTCCATGTGGATAACACAGTGTTACAAGAACCGTGTCCGCAAATCTAACACGTTAGTGGAAACTCTACCTCACTCAGTATTACAGTTAAAGACATTATTACTATCAAACTATGACTGAAATCACAATGACTTCCCAGGTGGATGAAAAATTTTTGCCCAAGGAGACTCTTGCAGGCTAGGGTCTGTAATTAGGATACTGCTATGCTACAGATAAACACAACTCATGCAAATTCAAAGCGTAAGTTATGTATTTAGGTCATTTGTTTATGTATTTGACTTAAACGTACCTATTTTCTCTAAAATATCTTCTCTTAAACACTCCTTTCAGATAAGCAACCTTTCTAAGTCTATTTTTTCCCCTTTGAGGGTCATCTGAGAAGCTGTTGCAGGTGCAGTCTGGTCTTTTTAAGAACTGAGTGTTTATTCTAGGCTAGGGCTTTCGAGTGAAAACCTGTCAGTTCATTGCTTTTTCACGTTTTGTTAGCCGTCCTAGAAATTTTTTTGGTGGTAAACTAGTGTAGACTCATGTCAATAGAAATGTTTAGAATCATAGAATGTTAGTGGCTTGAAGGGACCTCTGGAGATCATCAAGTCCAACCCCTCTGACAGCACAGGAACACCCAGGGCAGGTCACACAGAACAGATCCAGGAGGGTCTTGAAAGTCTCCAGGGAAGGAGACACCACAACCTCTCAAAGCAGAGTGTTCCAGTGCTCCCTCACCCCCACAGTAAAGAAGTTTTTCCTCATGTTCAGGTGGAACTTTCTGTGTTTCAGCTTGTGACCATTATTGTTTATTTTTTTGCTAGGAAGAGGTAAAATACACTTGTTTCAATAAGTTTATGACAGCACATACAAATACACATATTTCAAACAACATAATCTATTTTGCTACCTTTCCATCATATATGGCATTACTGAAGTTGCATAGACTACATGCAGTGAGCATGGAAGACTAAAGTAACAGTTAAGATCTTTTCTTTAAACCATTAGTCAAAGTGGTCCTGCAGAAACATCTTCCCCACCACCTTCTCTCTGCTCCCAAGAATCACTCTACTATTGTAGTTACTCCCCATTAAAAAAAAAAAAAAAGAAAAAAAATCATCTAAGATCACCACTTCAGAAGTCAGTGAATAACTGGAGAGAATTTAAAAGACAGATCTGTGTGTCAGATCAGAACTGCAGATTTTTCTGACCCCCAGAGATGCAGCTACTTTAAGCAAAAGGAAGACAAGACAGATATCAGAAGTAAAACCACTTCTGGTACTGCAGAAACTTTGTACTGGTCTCTCTCTTTGCTTCGCTCACTAAGGAGTAAGTCCTAGCCTTGGGACTAATTGCTGTGAGCTGGCCCGAGTCCATGCCGTTCAGTATCAGAATCACTTGAAGCAGCCTGGCTGCATATCAGCTGGAGTAGATTCAGGTAGAAGCTGCACTGTCAGAGGAAGCTATTTCTTTTTAGATGGGAGTCTGGTCGCAAACTAGCACATGCATTGTGGGCTACTAGGGAATCACGAAGCAAGCACAACCGACTGTGTAGGTGTAGTGTTTACATAAATCCAAACCAACACAGTACTATGCTGTAGGAAAACATGAGAATTTCTGAGGAGATTTATGGCCTCGGTGAATCTAATTTCCAACCACTCTCATTATCTCATCCTAGGAAAGCTGACGCGCGTCCCGCCTAACAAGGGCAGGAGCACACCGCGAACTCCCCGCTACCAACAGCAGGAGGGGAAACCACGCTGCGCAGCATCTCAGGGATACTCCTGTAAACGCAGTCAAACACAAAGCTTCACCCATGCGAAACGTCCCTGCGGTTTCCCAAACGCTTGCGAAACTGCAGAGACAACCCCATCCTGCTTAGATAAGGGGCCAGCGGCACCCGGTCGGGGACGGCCCTCAGCCGCAGGGGGAGCAGCGGCCAGGCGAGGGCACCGGGCAAGGTGAGGGCAGGCCCCAGCCCTCCTGCTTCACCCCCCCCCGCCCCGCGCTTACGGAGGCGGCAGGGCCGCCCCGGGAAGGGAAAACTCGTCGTGACAGTAACCAGACACCGCGCTGGAACAAAAGCGCCCGAGTCGGCCGCCGCTACAGAAGCAGGTTACTCCCTCCCGGGGAAGGGGGCGGAAGGGGAGGGAGCGCGCCAGGAGCAGCCCGGTCCCGCGAAACACGCCCCGAGTCCCGGCGCGGGGGAGTCCCGGCCGGTCCCGGCCGTGAGTCAGTATCCCGGAGAGGAAGCGGCGTGCAGGGGCCAGCCGGGCGGCAGGCGTCAACGCTCACCCTCCGCTGTCCGCCCCAGCGGCCCGGGGCTCGGCGCCCCGCAGCGCCTTGTGTGTGTGTGTCTGTCCCGCCGGGCCGCTGTCCCCCGGCCCCCTCCCGGCCGCCCGCCAGCAGTCGCGGCGTTGCCCGCCCCGAGAACCCGAGAAGGGAAACTCTGCCCGTTTTTCGAGCAGCGGCGGTAGCAAAAGCCGAGCTCCCGTCCCCGCCTCGCAACTTTCCCCACGACACCCCCCCCGTCCTCCCTGTACCTCGGTGCTGCTCTCGGCTGTGCTCTCTACAGCCATCTTCTGCCAAGGGTCCGCCAGCTGCGCCAGGGGCATCTTCCCCGCCTGGCTCCCACAGTCTCCGCGCTCCGCTTTCCCGCACGCCGGCGGGGGCGGCGAGGCAGGCAACGAGCCCTCCGGAGGGCTCCGGACACCCCGGCTGGCTCGAGCAGCGGCTTCTGCGACGACTGCTTGCCGCTGCTGCCGCCGTCCGTCCGTCCGTCCCTCCCCCCACCCCCTCCCCGCCGCCAGGCGGAGCCGCGCTTCCGCCCTCCCCCCGGCCCGCCGCTCGGAGCCGGCTTCCGCTCACAACATGGCGCCCGGCCCCTACCTGCCCGGTCAATGGCGCCTGCGCGCGCCACCGCCGGGCGTGGCCGCCGACCCGGCTTTCGCCGTCTGCAGGTGGGGGGAGGGTGAGGCGGCCCGCGGAGCCGCGCCGCAGGGCGGAGAGGTGCGCCCGGCTCAGCGCGAGGCGGCTACTGTTGCTGCTGCTGCCGCCACCGCCGCACACGGCGGGGCAGAACCGAACCTAACCTAGCCGTGAAGCGAGAGGCTGGAGCGCGGCGCTGCTGGAGACCCGGGCGGGACCGGTCAGTCGCGGGCGTGGCCGTGCCGCCGTTTTTTCTCTGTCAGGCGGGAGAAGCACCGGGGTGACCAGACTGGGGCGGGGCCGAGCCGAAGCTCCCGTGGTGAGGCCGGTCCGTACTTTGCCGCTCTCCGGCCTCGGTCGGTTTTGCCCAGAGTTGTACCGGGCAGCGGCGGGCAGCCCCGCTGCGTTGAAGGGCGGCGGCGGCCGGGCGGTTCTTCATGCGAAGCGCCCGTGTGGCCTTCACCCTCCGTGCTGCCGCTGCGAGGTTCGGCCAGGCCGGTCCCGAGTCCCTGTCAGGCTGGTAGAGACGCCCTGGGACGCCTGGCCAGGGCCTCGGCCTGCGGCTGCTGAGGCAGGTGAGCTGGGGGAGCAGTCGGAGAGACCAAAAGTTTGTTTGCATAAACAGAAGAGCAGATAAAGAAGTTGGCAGGTGAACGAGGACGGAGAGGAAAACGTAGTGTTGTGCTGAATGTCATTAGGCAGAGAGGGAGATGAATTAAGATGCAAGATTTTGTTTTTATAGCAGTACCATTTATGTAGTGGTTAGACTGCATGAGTAAGAGTTGCCTTGAAGAGGGAAGATCATACTTCTGTAGGCCAGGAGATGTAAAGTTAGATCTATCCAAAAAAACCCCACAGGTTCTGAAAAAAGCCCTTACTTTAGTTCTTATCCTCAGCTGTTAGCTAGTACACAGACAGCTGACTTAACATATACTGAGATCCACAAATGTGTTACATGGTCCTCTTAAAATGTTAAGCACTGTAATAAACACCCATCCCTTTGCAATGTCAGATGGCTTGGCTGATGCTGAAGAATCCTTGAAACATTAGACCAGCAACTGAAGATAGGTGCTGGCATCAGCACCATATTTTTCAGACCTGTGTTTGAGAGGGCTACTTCATTTTCAACAGCCCCCGCTGCCCTGAAACACTTTGGGATTTTGACAGGTCACGGTGCTTTGTTCCACCCTTGAAAAAAGTTAACATTCTTTAAATATTTGGAGGTTTTTTTTGGGGGTGGGAGGAATAACAAGAGTGCTGGTAACTAAAAATGCTTGTGTGCATGCACACACACACTACTGTGATGAACACAAGCTACTTCTGTTTCTGCTTGGTAGCATTTGTGATCCCACTTTATATTCATGTAAGCATAAATACCAAGAGGTACAAAGGAGTGGATAGGCAGTTGACTGTAACGAATCAGACTTCAGCTATTACTACGGTGACTTCCATATCTGGAGTAAAAGGTCATAGCTGAATGATCGCTTGAAGCCATCACCACTGCCAGAAGCAGCTGTGCTCTCCCCTTGCTCACTGCTGTTCAGTCTGGCCCTTGCATCACTCCCTCTTGAAGTGGTGCAATTGCTTGTGCTGCCACATGGTGAGTTATATCTGTATCAAAACTAACCCTACCCTTTTTTCTTTCTGTTGTCCTAAAAGAAAAGCAACCCACCAACTAACCCTATCAAAGTTTGAGTTAAAGGTTGAAGAGAGGTCAGGACTGCTTCCTTCAAAAATGGGCAATTTGCAAAACTGGCCAGTTACTGGTATGAAATTTAGAACAAGGCAATAGAAAACAGATGATTCAGTAGTGCTTGGCAGCCTTTCTACTTAATAGCACAACGCTAGTAGCAAGGAATAATTTTTTCGTAGTCTGATCAGCACCAGGTCACTTCAGTCTCAGACTGGCTGCTGGAATGTTGAACTGAAAACTCATATTCATGGCAGTCTCACATCACGTGTTTGATACACAAAGCAGGACTTTTTTTTTAAATCCTTGCACTCATGTAAAAATCTATGATGAAAAAGTGTTCCCTTCCACCCCCCTGGAAACACCAGTTTCTATTCCCTCACAGGGATAATTTGCTTTACATTATCAAACAAAGCTCATGCATTTGTACCTGCATCAACTGCAGTCAGGTATGTACATCTGAGATACGCCGTTAGGGAGAAGAACCTGAGTAGCTGAAAGGTGGCAACAACAACAAGGAAAAAACCCTAAATCTAAGCTCACATATAACATACCTCAAGCAGTCCTTCTTTATATAAGACTTTCTTCCTCTAAACGAAAAAATTCTTGATCTCCTGTTTTCCTTTCATAGTTTTGTAGTCCTTTCCTGACATAGGTACCTACTCCAAATTACTTGTTTGAATTAAAGGAGAGCAGGTGTCACGTTTCAGATAGCATCTCTAAATTTTGTATGTTGTTCATCTTTTGCCCTTCCCCGTATGTGTCCTATGAATCCAGAAAAAACAAGGGCAAATACCTTACGCACTAGCATGTCAGAGGGCTGCACAGAACAGAAATCTGACCTTTTCTCAGGCAGTGAAGTACAGAGGGTAGGCAGCAAGTATGCTATTTCATTGTTCAGGGGGTTGAGTATTATCACACCACACATTTAAATTTTATAAAGGAATAAGCTGCATCGGGATTTTAACAGGAGCTACTATGCAAGAACAGACTTCAGGGCAAGAAAATCATCTGGAAATATGTCTACATATGGAAGCGAAACGTATCGGTTCATCTCTGGGAGATGCAAAGGATTCTGACTTACAGATTCTGCTGAGCTCTGAGTTGGATCGTCCTCCCAGTGAGAGGCAAGAAGCTGAAGATATTTTGCCTCAAGACAGCAGCTCCAATTTTTCATTCCTTTTGTCTCAGGCCAAAGCAAGATCGTGCTTTCACTGGTGGCAGCAGACCCTTCCTTTTACCCTCCTTCCTTCTAGGCACAACCATCACTACTTAACTGTAGTCACCACTAATAACTATCTGTCACCAGACTCGGTTGGAGGGGTTGATTTCACCTTTGCATAGGTGGTTGCAATTGTATTGCATCCACTCAGATGTTTTACATGCATTGCACTGGCAAACTTGGTCATGTTTGTTAGGAAAAGGGTAGCATATCGCACTGAAATGACAATGATGTATAAAATCTTGTTAACCTGACATCATATGAATTGGGTGGGCTTCACAAGCTGCACCATTTTTTGATCTCACTTCTAACAAATCTCACTAAAACGTCACCCAATTGAAAGGGAGACATCAGCTTAGTGGGACTTACTTGTCTTTCCTCACAGAGGGTATCGTGATGTGTGAACAACAGAAACTGGTCAAGCTTGCTTATGGTCAGTTTGATGTGATGCTTTGCCTAGCTTTGAAGTAGTACCTACTTGCTCTTTGCAATTAAGGCAGAATTTATGGCAAAATTAGTAAATCGCCATTGTCATACCCACAAAATTAGTTAATAAGCATGAAATTGAATTAGTTAGCTATATTGCTATGAGAATAATACTGGGAGCTTGAACTTGCATTTTTAAAATACAAATAAAAGGGGGAAAAACCCAAAGCAAACTATGGCAACAAAATAAATCACAATCCCATGTGTTTTTTGTTGCCACCTATAAGGTGTAGTAGCATATTACGTGCAAATTATAATGCAGTATCTTCTGGGTTAAGGTGAAATGAATATGAAAGAATAAATGAAGTCCAAAAGTGTGAAATGCAGTTTCAAGTATTACAGCCGCAGTACTGTGGTGTATAATTTAAATTTAATGCACAAGAAAATATACAGAAGTTACTATACAAATTTACATGGGAAAAACCTCTCAGGAGTTAAAAATCAATGCAATTTATTTGTATAGCTAGTAGATACAGAGTCTCTTACTCTAAGGACACCTGGATTCAATTCCTAGCAGATCACTTAGGACAATGGTGTAATTTAGTAAGTCCCTTAATATAGATGAAATTCAACTAAGGAGACTCAGTGTCACTGATGTTTTCAAATGTGTGAAGAGGCCTTGATTGGAGAAGTGTAAATACATCCTGCCATAATAGACTAAGGAAGCCTTAGTGCTAATTAGAACTGGTTGCTTCATGCTTTAGTTGCAAATATAAAGAACATCTCCTTAACCTCATTGAGATATTGAAAGGATGGTTTCATCGATGTGTGGAAAGCTGACAAAGACCAGGCGAAGAGAGGAAAAAGTGCTGCCAGAAGTTTCCAGCTGATATGAGTTGTCATAGTAGAGACAGCAGAAGGATTGGCAGTACAAACCAGGGTTAAAGAGACTTATAATCAATAATTAAAAAGGGGGGAACTGAAATGAATGTCTATTGTGTATTAAGACTTAACCTGACCTTTCAAACAACATCTGCTGAAGGGTGCTTTCACCGTTGCAGGCCCCTGGATGATGGAATCATACAGGAATGCAAACATTTCCTACAATTTCCTCTGGCAGGCTCTTCTTTGAAGTTCTGATCCTATAAGTGTAGTAGAAGACCCAATAATGACAATAAGAATAATTCTAAATCCTGTGTATATTAGAGACGTGGTGTCTGACTCACTGCTTAAAACTCTAGCTTTTCTAGATGTGTGTATGTTTACATAAAATCACAGTGGAAGAGTAAAGCATAATGGATACAGCTCGATGGTATTACTGTGTTGAGTTTTATCTGTGGTCACTATACTAGCAGGAAATATTGTGCCTGTGGTTTCTACATCCTGAGTGGAAATCTGAAACTCAATAAAATATGGTCTCATTACAGCATACCTGTCTCCGACATATGTTCTCATTTTAGTGTTTCTGTACTTACAGATAGCTCAGATTTATCTCCTGGATGCCAAAGCTTATCCTGTACATCACAGAGTATGAGAAAGCTTTTGCTGAGCTTTGAAATCTTACATGGAAGCATGCTATCAAATACCGAATTCAAGTTGTCACCCTGTTATGGTGGAACATTGAAAAGTAGATCAGAATTTCAGATTGTGGTATTTTGAGACAAAAAGGAAACACTGGAGTATGAGCAAGGATCAGTCTCTGAGGGTTAAATATGACACAAGCTAGCTGTTAAAAAAAAAAATTATACAAAGGTGATAGAGGTAGAATATAATACTATATTAGACAAGATAATATAGCAATAAAAAACTTGTCAGCTTCACAAGTCATTGCTATAAAACATACCAGGCCTAGAGGAGGCCACAGTGTTATATGTACTGTACCTGTCTCTTCCCCCAGACCTAGAAGTTTAAGGGTCACATACCTTTCTATTATTGTTACCAGATCAGGTCTGACTTTAAGAGTCTACTACCAAGCAAAGCCCACTTTATCTAGCTTTTGGGGGATCTAATCTTACTACCTCAATTTCCTGATTTTATGCTCTCCCATTTACATAGTTTTAATGTCGGCCTCCATCCCTTGGTCTCTTTGAGAGCTCCCCATCAAACCATCCACTCTAACAATCTTGCTCTTTACTTCCTTTCATAGATTACCCAGTGCTTCTTAGGCAGAAATCCCTTCTAAATCTAGGAAGTTTTACTTTTCTGGCCCTTAATTATGCTCAACAGGATTCTCCTGCCTGAGGTAATGGCTGTCCTTTATCCTGTGTGACAACACCTTATCCTTATTCCTAGCAATCCGATGATCTTTTTTGGAATACCTGCTGTTGAAGTAAGCAGACCTAAAAATATAGTTTGCTACCTCTACTGGTTTGAAAGATCATGTGTTCTCTCGAGACAGTTCATTCACTTTTCCACCAGCATCTCACATTTACGCCTTTTCCCCTATAGAGAACCAAGCAGTGCCATTCCGGGGGGGGGGGAAGCTTTGTGTCTAACCACCATATGCATACGTTTTCTCCTGTGGTCAATAACACCTGTAGCAGCAGCATCAAATGTAAATCACAAGGGACTGAAGTTGTGTGCAACAGGCAGTACGTAGCATTTTCCCCATCTTCCCGTATGATGTCTGCTGTTCCAGTGCAGCTGGGGAATTCCTGCGGTGAGCCCTGTCCTCCTCATAATTCAGGTATGTGACAGCTTCACACTCCAATGTGTTGCTGAAATATGACTGCTGTGAAGAAGGAACTCCACTGATGGTTGACTTACCCTGAAGTGTTTCTGCACCACTCAGTATGAGCTGGGGGTGGGCAAACCCCAAAGCATACTGGCATTCTTCCTTGTGTCCCATGTGTGATTTACTGGTGAAAAGGTGCCCACTCTGAATATGGGTATTTTAGGTCCCCAGCAATCATTCCAGGACTATGCGATGACACAGTTCAACAGCGAGTGCTCGTTTCCATCACCCAAAGTCAGTGCTTACTGAAGGGGGGTATGAATGTAATGGAAGGGAGCTCATTATCTGAAAGTGTGTTAAATGATAAGCCATAGAAATGCTCTAAAAAAATGTGGAAATCTGTCAATATTTTCTGTTTTAAAGTCATTTGATACAGGATTAATGAAACAAACAACCATTCAGTGTCTCATTAAATCCATTACAACCAGATAATATTTCCACTGGCTTCAGCTAAATGTTTGCAGGAAGAAGCAAATTTTCAGCTCATGAGTGGGCCTACAAGTTAAGATAGTCTTTGGTATTGCATCACTACAGACAGGAGAAATGATTAAATGAGTTGTCAGGATTATATTCCTCCTCTATTGGTCCGCTTTCGGCGACACTGAGACTTTGACTTCAAAGAAGCTATTTTAGAAATCACAATTTTCAGGAAGGAATGATGTTATTTTGCCTGCTTCACCAGAACGAACGCTCCTCTGCTGCACATAAGCGAGCTGCTTGCCCTAGTTGAACAAAAGCTAGGATGAGGGCTTTGATCAGCGTCGACAAGTGTTCCTGCAGTATTTCAATGTCTCATCCCTTGGTGGTTTTTAGAACCACTACTGATGACGTTGGTTAAAAGAGAGTGTAAATTGCAGTAAGATGGCCATCTCCAGAGCACGCTGCATCGGTCTGTTGCAAGGATTCTTTAAGTGTTAATTTCATTGCTACAGATTTTTTTGGTTTAATATTTTTTCAGGACAATGAGATCCTTTATGAGCTCCTTAAAGCACCACTCATCTATATTACAAGACTTTAGTCTTAAGAAACCCCTTTTACATTAGTGACACACCAATGCTCTTGTTTAAGCGGTTACATTCCACGCTGGGTTTATTTTTCCTTGGAGACAAGCAGGAAATCTGTCACTAATTTCCTTCCAGCCAACTCTGAGTGCCTTTTCTCAGTCCTCTTAACCCTCTGTACATTTCTTCTCCATTTTATCTTCTGAAGACAGACCTGGTTCTCCTAGCTTCATTCTTGTGTTTCTTTCAAGGTATTCTTCATTCTCACACAGCTCTAAGCTGGCACTTGGCAGAAGAATCAGGTTGCCTGCTCTCCCTACAATACATCCAGCGGATCTGAGGTGATCACCCATCTTTCCTCACTTACCACATCTCCTCTCTCCTGCCCAGTCATCTTTATTTTTACTGATCTCCGCATTGCATGTGGCGTCCAAGACTTTGCTTCCCCTTTTCACACCTAAACCTCTTCTCTTAATAACTTCCTACTTGCTGTACAAGAAGCCTCTCTAATCCTCCGTGTCAAGTCATCAGCTTCTCATTAAATCATGTACCTTCAGGAGCTGCATATTTGCAAGTCAGCATTTCCTGTCTGTTCCCACTGCCAGGAGTTGCAGTCCTGTCGCTGCAACATTCTTAGCACCTTGTGTCTCATCACTCACCCATAAACGCAGTCTGCTCCAATATCTCTTGACATTTCTGCGCCTTCATTTCTTTCTGCTTCTTGCTCAGGTTCAGCTTTGTGGCTCTGCAGCAGAACTCTGTCCTGGCTTATTTCACTTTTCTCATTTTATCCTTTACCTTGTTCATGGTTCCATATCCTTCTGCATCTTCTTTCCCACTCTTTCTTAGCCTTATGCATTTTTTATGTCATCTTGTGCTTCAGGCTTCTCACATAGAAAACCCTGCTCTTCCGCAAATACCCTTGAGTCTTCTTGTATCCACCTTAATGCTATCTCTCAGCCGCTGTCCCAGAAAGTGTATTTTTTTCCACGTTAGAAAACTCTTCAAAGTGCAGCTTTTATACTGTCAAAAAGCACAAGCTTTTCCACCTCCACTTTAAAAGTAAGGAGTGCACTTGAGAGAGAGAGATTTTTGCAGATGTAGAGCCACATTCTATACTGTCCTCTGAGACTCACAGGTTAGGCATCTGAAGACTGACAGACTCCATATAAGGTCACTTTTGAACATTTTGGCAAATGGTTTAAACTTTTCCCTCTTTTATTTAGATGCAATTCTAAATTATTTGGAGGACTTGTACCCACTTAATACAAAGCTAAAATTGCTGTAAACCTTAGGTATTGCTGCTCCCTAAAGAAAGAAAAAAACCCCCAGTTTTATTGAGTTGCAACCTTTGAAAAGTGCTTATACACTTTTAGGCACAGAAAGACAGTTGCAAAAAATGCCTAATTTGCGGGAGTTCGTTCAAAGCAAATATATTAGGAGTAGGCATAAGAAAAAGGTTAAGCTTCCCTTTCTTTTATGCTTCTCCTTTACCAGTGCTGTGGAGACTGAAAATAACCCCACTCTCAATGATGTCATCACCGTTAGGGGCACACTGTCATCTTAATTTGTTTTCTGACTTCAGTAGGGGAAATAGAATTTGACTGCTGACTCACTTGTTAGATCTGAAGTAGTTGTATTTATTTCATTATTTGGTCATCAGCTTGGGGCTTTAAATACCCACCCCCTTTGTAACAGGTACAGGTACTCCTGTTCATGAAGAAAAAAGGAAATGAAGAGTCTGAAATAGCCCTGCACTTTGTTATCATAGAGAAGTTGTTGTCTAAAGCAGGAATATAGAAGATATTTGCACAGTTGCCCTACTGAATCGTTTTCTTTCATATCAGGCCACAGTGGTGATCAAGTTGCTGGTTATCTGGCATGGCTGAGTTGTTACCTTAAACTCAGCCTGAGCAGATGACACAGTACTGGCGGTGTCAGCAAGTGATGATTTGGCTGCAGATCCATTTCAGATGCTTTTTTTTCTTGGCCTTCCCCCTAATGTCTCTGCAAGCTGACGTGAAGACATCTTGTGGAAAATCAGTGTGCAAGTAGACCCTCTTTTGTCCATTTCATTATTCATTGCTTTCTATGTACCTGTGAGGTTGGGCAGAATTTCTCTTGCCTACAAAGAATATTTTTGATGTCTACATGGTATATTTTATGCACATTTGGAAAAAAAAAAGGTTGCAGTGTAATTTGGTCCGAGAAAGTAGCAGCAAATGGAGACTTTTCCCAAGAAAGTCCTTTTTTTGGATCTCCTTCTGTATTTAAGTACCCAGGGGCCAGATCCTTTTCTGGCAGAAGATGAGAGGGGCTTTAGCTTTTTTTACCACTTTGCATCTTCTGGGGATTTGAAGCTTTGACTGCCACTGACTCGCTTAAGCAAAGGGGAGTTGTGTCCATAATGAAAAGATGAGGTGTATTTGAAAGTGATGAACAGCTCTAAATATTTAGAGCAAGGAAGAACACACACAAGAAATAATAATAAGAAAAAAAATACAGATTGTTTCAGTTGTGTGGTTTTCCTCAGGATGTTTAAGTAGTGTTGCCTTAGTTTCAATTTATTTTTCCGTAATCCTTAGGAGTTATTTAATATCAGATCTAACCTTATTTTCTGCCTTTACCTCGTTTAGTTCCTCCTTCTAGAGTTTAGATTGGGAACTACTCCTTGCTGGTTTTTTACCCTTTTGTTAGGATGCAGGAGGAAAACATGCTGGCATATTTCTAAATTCTCATGGGCTCAATGAATTGTTAATTTTATTTGTCACACTTTTAATCATGTGCATGTCTTTTAATTATAGAACTGTGTATTTCTGTAGGAAAACCCAAGGAATTCTAGAAACTGATGTGACAGTAACCATACTCTTTTATGACTCTTTTCCCTGGTATTAACTTCAATTGTAGAATGTATCTTCTTATAAATAAACAGTGAAAACTAATGACAACATTACACTTAAATATGAGGTACATGGGAAGGCAATGTACTAGGACATTGAATCAATTAATACAATTCTTTTCCCATTGAAACCACAGGCATAATTCGAATAAATACGTACAGGAGCAAAACTCAATCTAACTTTTAAACTTTTATTTTAAAATATCGAAGTTCGTCCAGACATGGGGGATTGCTGCATAGCATCCTTTAGTTTAGGAGCTGTGAACACAGCTTTCTAGTCAAAAAATTGCACCATGCATTTAAAGGACATTGCATCTGAATTCAGAATCAGATGCTGGCTATGTGGGCATTTTCAGGATGGAGCGAAGAAGACTGTAATCTTAATGCTGCAGACTATGGTAGTCTAATTTAATCCTGCTTTAGGAATCCTCCTACATTCAGGATAGGATGAATGCAGGATGAGAAAAAAGTTTGCAGTACTAGCTTAGATATTTGTATCTCAATCTTAAATGGACTACACCGATACACAGTTTCTATTTAAACATTCAGGTGTTTCTTTTTCAGTCTGTAATGATTAATGAAGATTAATGAATAGTTCCTTTTGCTCATGGACTGGTAAAGGACTTCAACTTGGAGAACCAAAATTTCCATGCTTCAAGGGCTCTGTGTCATAAACAAAACTAGGAGGGACTTCATCTTCCATCCCACAGTGGCATCTAACAGGTTCATGCTCAGCCTTGCTTTTTAATTCTGCATAGAGTTTGGTGAACTTTTCACATTCACTGCTCTGCATCCTATAAAATGGCTTGTACTCCTGACTTTTTAAATGCAAAAACCATTGAAAGCTCATGGAAGTTTTGTCTGATGAAAAAACAGATAAACTTTAAATAGAAACCTCAGGATCTGGCCTGGAAAAAGCTCATGTGAATCATTCTTCACTGTTACTACTGGCAGTTACTGAAATTGATAAACAAGCTGAAGGAGATTTCAGATAAAGAAACAATATCTGGAAAATAAAAAAAATGATATAAATAATAAGTAAACAGCATTACCAGAATTAGAAAATCAGCCTTCTTGATGGATAGATGGTTTTAAGTTGTTGAAAACCATAAGCGTCAGTACTTTGTCTACCATAATATTGTTCTGCTTTGTATTTGATGATGTTTAAAAGATTGTAATAACTGGATTGAGCATCATGCCTTCATAGGACTGTGTTCAAACTCACTGCATTCCTACAGCTAAAGACTAGAGGACCATAAGGACACCTAAGTCATATCTATATCTGATACTGTGTGCATAATCTGAATGTCCATACAGAAGTGAAGAAACTGTGGAAAGAAAATTTTTCATGCCTTATACACTGTGTAATTTTGCCTTACAAAACAGAGTAAAGCCCATTTTCTAATGGCAGTGTCTCAGATCAGACTGTGAAATAAGCTGTGTATTTGCTTCATCTACTTCATCCTGGCACATCTATTAATTGCTCTTGCTGCTTCTCTCTCATAGGTTAACCATTTGTATGAGCAATATTGAAAATAGTACCTAGGCAGCAGCTGACTTGCATGCTTTATATTTGTTAGCAAAACAAAAGAAATAGAAAACCCAACACAAGTTCAGCAAAAGGTAGTTCAACCTGACTTTTTAGCTGGAGGAAGAAGCTAATACTGGTGTTAAATACATGCCTTTAAAAATGCAAATTTTCATTACAGCTATTGTTCCCAATTCAAAATCAGTTAAATTTACTGTCTATCACAATTCCTAGCTTCAATTCTTAAGCACCGGGAACTGCCTCTGTACAAAAGGCTGCAATCAAGGACTTGCCAAAATTAAATAGATGCGTGCATTGACATGCTTATTATAGCATTATGAAGTAATAAGTGCCAGGTGGATGCACAGAATAAAAATGCAGAGCTATCCCAGCTTTATGAGTTTGCATTGGTTTAAAACATATCTAATGCCCTTTTTTTCAGAGGCATTGAGACAACATACTTTCAAAAAACTTACTCCAGGGTGGAAAGGCAGGGTTTATTAAGGTTGAGAAGTGTTGGTTCTAGCATGTCTGTAGCACATTTTGATGGTAATGCAGATAATCTTCACTGTCTGAAAATTGTAAAGTAGAATGTGGCAATTATCACTGACAGTTTTGTTATATTGAGATATGCACTGTAAACTTTTAACAGTCTTCAAAACCTGCAAACAATAGAAAGATGGATACACATGTAGTTATGTGTGGTTGTATATTGAGTTACTGCCTGAAGATGCACTTGAAAATGTGAGGAAAAATGTTAGTCACTTGAAATGAAGCTTAGCATTGTAGCTGGAGGAGGTTTTCTGTGCTCAGTACTTGCGTAAGTTGGCCAACAAGTTATACTTTTTCTTGTGGGCAAGACTCTATCAGGCTTCTCAATCCCCTGGGCAGCCACTGTCAGGGCCCATGTCTCAGGCTGCTACTCTCACACATATATCACTAATATTTAGATGGCTAAAATTGTATGAATGAAACCATTCCTTGCAGAAATATCCTGGGGAAAGTGTTGTGGGAGTGCCAGATAGGAATGATGGAGGGGATAAAGGGCTTTGGAGTACATTAACCAATCAGAATCTGCCTATGAGCCACTAAGAAGAAGCTTCCTTGATATGCAGTGCTTAGACGTGTCAGTTGAGGTAATTGTAGAAAAAAAATGAGACATAATCGTTCAGGTGTGTTTGACTCTGCCAAAGCCTTATCTGGAGTATTGTATGCACTTCCGAGCATCAATGGCTGAGAGAGAGGGAATTCAGAGTAGAACAGGTGCAGAAAAGTGTTGACAGTAATGAAAAGTGTTTTAGAGAAGAGAGCTTGCTCAGCTTAGAAAAGCAAAGGCTGAAAGAGGTCAATGTTACTCTCCGTGAAAGCAAAACAGGTAGAACACCTGGAAGGGAGGGAGCCACTTATGCTAAAGAACAATACTGACACAAGAACAAATGAATATAAATTGGCCATGAATAAATGTAGATTGAAGGCTAGGATGGCTTATAACCATCAGAGCAATAATGTTTTGGTTGTTTAAAAAAATAATGGAAATAAGGGACAACAGAATCCACACAGTTTTAAAACAGAACTTGGTCAATTTATGAAAAGGAAGATGCAGGTTGTTTGCCGGTAATACCAGATTGGTAGAACTTGATACACTGGGAAACTGCATCCAGCCAATTGCTCCTGGGTCAGTCTCTAGCCTTTCTACTTAGGCAGACATAGCCAGTGTCAATAACAGAGGAAACTAAAGGTAAATCAAAATGTTTGCGGCTTGCTGTAAGAGGATGGATAATTATTTAGAAGATAATATGCCCCTGTATATAGGAGAATCAAGTTCCTACTGCTAGCATTCAGGTATTCAGGCATGAGTGCCAACATACAAACCTGATTAGATAAAGACAGGTAGGGAATAAAAAATAATGCCTTGTAAAAAGAGATTACATTACAGAGGTGGCCTGTCAAACACCATTAACCTAGAACCTTGAAAGCAAAGGACTAATACATTAGGGAAAAAAATCTCTTCATTTCTACATGATCCTTAAAACTCATAATACTCAAGGACTGCAGACTTTCATTCTACTGCAACCAAGACAGCAAAGTGCCACACAACTTGTGAGCTTTGAAAGAAAACTTTACTGGTGGCTGATAATTTGTGAGTGGAAGAAGATGTATTGGCCTGGATGGGCCAAAGTTGATTATTTCTAAATATCTATGATAGTTATTCCTGAGAATTATTGGCACTTTTATGCCATCTTCCGTGTATCTTCATCCCCAGGAATAAGGGTCTCATTTTAGGATCACTGATGCTAAAATTAGAATTTCTGGTAGTGAAAATCTGCAGAGTGTGGACCTCAAGGATGAGAAATAAAGGTATAGAAAGGGAAGAATATAGGTGGCAAGATTAAAACCAACAGTCTTCACCTTTATTTTTCAACCCCGCACACTAAAGCTACTTGAAACACACATATACCACACTCAGCAGCTCTTGACAGGCATGTTGTTTTGTCCTGTACAAAAAGGACTCTTTAAGAGTCTTTCAGGTGAGGAGAGTCTCAGGAAGGTAACCACTTTTTCATCATGTTCCACATTTTTGGATCTGAATTTCGGCACTGAAGATTCCAGATGCTATAAAAACATTAATGTAACGCAACATAGTATTAAGGCCATGTCTCACTGCTGCAGACTGCACTGGTTTAGCCACCCAGCCTGACAAACTGCTGCCACTGCCAAGCCAATATATCTTTTTTTCCCCATAATTATACCATTTTTATCCCTGAGTGGGATTTTTCAGACATGCTATTGTTGTCAGGGACATAAGACTCCATTACCACTACGCTGAAAACTCTTCCCTGCCCCCACAATGCTTTCAAATGGATCCTAGTTTTTACTAAACAGTGGTTTCGTAATCACAGATCGGACAAAGTGTAGCTCTGCTTAATAAAAGTGCCATAGTACAGACATGGTCATTTTCTTATTTAACTTAAAAAAAAAATCTCTGTACAATATTATTTTGGGTTTTTAACCATCAGCATCCCATCCCAAGACCAAGATGCCGTATCAACATTAAAAAGAAATCTTTGACTGGAGCTGGGTAAGATGTATGGGTGTCATGCCAGAAAATAATTAAAAATTAAAACAAACTGGAAAGCTGCATTGCATGTAAAACATCTTCCAATTAGATCAGCAATTGATTGGTAATAATTTGGATTGATGTTCCCATTATTTTCAGAAAGGAGTTCAAAAGTGCAGATTTTTTAAGAGGTATCAATTTTCATTGTATTACGTCTCACTGTAATTGATAGAAAGGCTCTTAACTGATCTAAAAATAGACGAACAGCCAGCCTCTTCAATGGCAAACTATTATGGAGCAATCTTACGAAGTTTAAAAATGGCCAAGGCTGGCAATGCTCCTTTGGGAACTAGCACAAGCTCCCGATAGGCAGCAGGCTCCTACTTGCAGGCTCTCATCCTTGAGGTAGTGGTTCAACCACCCAGAAGCCTGCTGGGAGTGCAACACAGCATCTGGCAGGAAAGGCAGGGAACTCCTGGTCTGCACGGGTGATGGGCCCTCATGGAAATGCCAGATGAGCTGAATGAGGTCAATGATTGACTCAACCTGCTTCTTACAAGCAGGGAAGAGCTGGTGGCAGCTCTGGTCACACAGGACAGCCCTGGCTACAGCAACCACAAGATGCTGGAAGTTGTGGTCTAGATGAAGACTGAAAGGAAAGCAGGGGACCCTGGTCTTTGGGGGACCAAACAGAGACTTGTTCAGGGATTGCCTGGCATGATGCCCTGGGGAGCTGCTGTGAAGGGGAAGAGTGCTTGGGAAAGTTGGATGGTTTCTGCAGGCAACTTACTAAGATCTCAGGAATGAACTATCTGGTCACATGGAAAGACTGGGAATTTCAGAAGGTCTGCATGGCTAGACAGGAAGCTTGTCATTGAATTAACAGTGATTGTGGAATCAGTATATGTGGAAAACATTTTTAAATTAAGCTTTTTTAAGTAGCAAAGCTGTTGTGAAGAAGGAAACAGAACATGCATGTCAATAATTTTAACTGTAGTTGAGCTACGGTAGCTGCATTGGCTGTTATAATGAAAGAAATTCTCACAACTGAATAGGCCATGGGATTTTATTTTCATATTTATTGTCCTACTTTTATGTTTATAAAACATTACATGCATCAGCCTTCAGTTTTAAGACCTGGGATTTGCTGTATCATATTTCTGAAACAAAAATTAAAGTTTTGCTGAATTTATCATTGAAGGAAGAGGGGAAAATCCAACACCAAATGAGATGGTACTTTTAGAAGCTGGACTTGATATGAGCTTTCACAACTGCCCTGGATAAGATAAGCTGGCACTCTGGTGAAATACTCATTTGACATCTGGGGAGGAAATGCTGTGAGGAAATGAGCTCCTACCGCTACTGGACCGAAGCCGAAAGTTTCTGCTTAGTTTTAGACCAGCCAAATGCTCATCCAACTCAACTGGATTTCTCTTTCAGAACTTAGATATGCACAAGGACTGCAAGTCATGATCAAACTGACCCACCCCCCTCCACCCCCCCCAATAAATAAATAAAGAAATAATTTACAGACCAATCTGTTTGTGAGTTACCACTTTTGACTCTTAATTTCCATGGTCTGGCATCCAGTGTGCCTAAGACTCCTACTACACTCATCCCAGCACATCTTTCTCTGTGTTCTTTAATGTCCAGCTACCAACCTTACTATCCCTGCTTCCCAAGGCCTGCTTTAGCAAGAGGGAGCACAGACTGGCAAAACAGGGGGAGTAACTACTCATCTCACACTGTCACCTTTCTCCTTGAGGTGTGACTGATTTCTCTGCCTCTTTTCTGCTATTTCCCCAGAACGTATTGAAATATTATCTCTTGGAGCTTTCTCTAGTAAAGGTAGATTTAGCCACAGGGCTGAAAAGTGAAGGTGGGCAGACAGAATATGTGGTCAGATAAGCCCCACCTCTTTCAGAAACCAGGCTAAACATATGGTGACCCGAGAAGGAAGAGAAAAAAGGAAGCTAAGGTTGGGAGTGAGAAATACAGCTGAGTCTCATTTTCTCTCTCATTTGAGTCACAGGGAATTCTGCTAACTGGTTTGAATAAGAACTGAATCGGACCATAATTCAGCTATGTATATTTCAAAGAAACACATTTAATTTAGGATGTGAATAGTGAAGTTATAATTTTAAAAGAGGAAAAAGGGACATTATAAAAGAAGCAATGATGCTTGTTCCTTTTTTAAAAATTGCTGTTTGATGCTAATATTTGGACATCTATTGACACACTAATAACTGCTGTGAGGAACAATTAAAGGAAAGATATCTGGCTTTGGGGCTAGATGAGGATATAAAATTATCCTGGTTTGAATGAAAACAGAACTCATCCTGTTCAGTGATTTTACTTTTCAGCCAAGTCTCTTCTAACTAACTGTGTGTCCTGAAGTTAGCAGCCTGTTCTCACAGACAGTGTCTGCTTCTAGCAGTGATAACACTCCGTGTTTAGAGGTACTACCAAGGATTGGTGTGCAGACCAAGGTCACTGCTGGATCTTGTGTACCACGTTGGGGGGTGCAGAAAGTGAAAGGCTGCACCTGCAGGGAGGAGTGGACAGAACAGGTGACCCTAAACTGACCAGCGAGGTGTTGCATCCCATATACCTCATAGCTGGTATAAAGCTGAGGGATCAGGAGGGTCCTACTTTTCTCTGCTTAGCTTGGATCCTCTTCCAGTCTCTTCCTTGCTTCTTCAATGGCTGGCATCCAAGGGGGATTCTGTCCATTCTGCTTTTAATCCCGATCAGTGAGTTCCTGAATCCAGTACCAGAATCCAGCTCCTGAATACAGTTCCCATCTGCCACTGGGCCCAGTCTGGGACTTGCCCTGTGCCTACTCCACAGCATCAGTGGTGACACTGAGGTAATTGCCATTGGGAGGGTGGGTAGGTTCAGTAGTGGATTTGTATATATTTGTATATGTTCCATTTTTATTATTATTATTTTCATTCAAGCTGTTCTAGTTTCCTTTTCTAATTGCTAAGTCTCTCTCCCTTATTCCCTTTCTCTTCGCCTTTGGAGATGGAGGGGGGTTAACAGAGAGCATCTGTTATAGGTCCAGCAGGCTGCTGTGACTCTAAACCGTGACAAAAATAAGTGTCTTGATACACTGGAAGAAACAGAGAAACAGAGAGAAACGTTGTCAAGATACAGTGAAAGGGATTAATTTAAGATTAAGTGCAAAACCTCATTATTCCTATTTTCTGTCTTGCTGTGCTTAGGCAATTTACATGTTCTTTAAATGTATGTGCTTTTAATGAAAATACAGGTGATACAGTGTCAACATATATACTGAGATCAATTCACTTTCATCTGGGTTACCAGCTGTATTTTCTGAATGCCTGTAATGAAATGTAGTTATTACAAAGTTTTGGTTTCCTAATTTTTTAAGCCTAAAATTTTGTTAGGATCTTTTCTAGCAACATCATCCATGTTAACAAGCTTTCAACCTGCTTCCTTCAGATTCAGCACAGAATGAGCACTTGCTTTGTTAGTCTGACCACACTGCTTCATAATCGTTGAGCACTGGTGATATTACTCCTTATGGACTTCATTTGACAGGGTATGAGCTAAGTAGTGGTTAAAGCTTTCATCTGTACAAGAGCTTAAGAATATGTTTAGAGTTACGTGAATTCTGCTGGACCAACATGTCCCTTCTCCAAGTCTTGCCTAGGGGTGCCATGATTCACCACACATATTCAGGCACAAAGGAGGAATGGCAAAGAGAGAAGGAGAGAAGTTTTTCTGAGACAAACTCATTTCCTAGGAGCCTAGGCTCCAGGTACCACTAATGTGCAACCTCCAGATGTTTGGAGGTGAACCAGGCAGGAACTGATTCTACAACAGCTCCTCTCCTTGAGGAGCCACAAAACCCACAGTCTTGTTAAATAAGAATCCATGGATGTTTTCTAATTCAGGGTTATTATGCTTAAATTTGCAGGCTTTAATTAAAAAAAAATATAAATCTGACTAGGCATCCTCTGACAGAAAGGTGTCTACTGCTTGACTGCCTTCTTTGCTCCTGCTTCTTTTTTCCTCCTGTCTTCTTCCCAAAATGGGTCTTCTGTGTTATGCTCTCCAGGTGTCTTTGTCAGGGACTCAGCATCTTCTCATGACATAATTTATTGCTTAGTTATCACTGACCTCAGGTATTCAGAGCTGAAAACTGGTTTGCCCTGCACAAGAGCCAAGGGCGCACAAGAGTGACACATGAAAGTGGTTGGTCAGGCTTCACTGTTCCTGTTCGCCCTGTGCTTGACGCAACAACTAGCCTTGTCTCCTCCTGTAGTTTCTATGTCAACTGGGAGACCAAACAGCACAGGAGACAAAAGAGACCCACACTCAAAAGTGATGTTTTCAGCCTGACCTCTCTATGCAGATGCCTGATGATATCTAAAAGCTAAACAGAGAGACATTTCACAGAGGTCTGCAGTAGCTGGGGCTGTTCATTGGGCTGCCATACACTGCACAGCTTTCAGTCCGAGGCAATAAGCTGTCAAATTATCTGAAGCATGGTATGATTTACAGGAAAAATTTGCTATATAGGATGAGTAACTATATACAGTGGAACTTCATGAGCTTATAAAAGCTGCGTGTGGTTATGTAGAAAGAGAATGGCTAGGATCTGAAACTGAACTGCTGAAATGCTACTTTCTCATCTGATTTATAAATTCCAGTTTGGGGCTGTACTTAGAGCTGTAATCAGTGTTTTGAAAGGAGTTAATCTCAGAGCAGGAGGAGTGACTAATACTATTTATTCTCCTTTTAGATTGCTTGCAGAGAGTTTTTCTTCCTGATTAGTAAGAAGAATTCTCTACCCAAAAGGCCCATCTACTTGCAGCCTCTGCATTCATAGTCAAGGATTACTTTCATTTAAGACATTACTTGGATAATTTTCAAAATCTGCTCAACATTTTCCTTTCCCATCTCTTCTTTTGTCCATATTCTTTTCTGGCTTGCACTTCACAGAGTGCTATCCAAAAAGGAGAGAAGTTGCCTCTCTTCCTGCAATAGTTTTGAAGATTTCTTCTGCTCAGGAGTTGTGCATTGGCCTGAATGTCAAAGTTAACAGTCAAAATTATGTGCAGAGAGCACATCTACATGTCAAAATCCAGCTTGAAACACCTATACTTCAGAAATGGGAAAGCCCTCCTTGTCTTGCTTCTTTCCAAGACATTAACTCATATGCTTTTAATAAGCTCCCAGTCTAAGGCAGTGCAGTTACCAGTAGCTCAAGCTTCAGCAGTTTCTCAGTGCTCTTTTTCTACTTCCCAGTTTCAGAAGAGTTCACCACGTTGGGTTTGAACTTCCTTTCCAGCAGATGGTTATCTCAGTTTCCCAACAAGCTGCTCCAGCCTTGTCAGGCCTGATAATGCTTTCTCTTCCTAAAGGCACTTGCATAGAAAAACCTCTGGCCTTTGTGGTTCCCTTCTGGGACTGTTGCAGCCTCTCAGGGAGAGGCAGTGTGTTAGGGAGTGCAAGAGAATAAAGCTCATCCTTTGAAATGTATCCAGACCCAAATACAGAATTTCTCAATCCTGGAATGAAATATTCCCATCTCTGACATGCACTTAGCAATTGCAGTGATCTTAATCTTTATTTGTTCTTTATTGATATAACATTTCAAATTTGCTGGGAATTACAGAGATTTGATGTAGAACATATTTAGCTACAGGATTCTTTTTATAGATTTCAAAGACCTCTTTATTATTTGACAGTTCTCATTCAGTAGGAGGGAGACATTTCTGGCTCACAAATTGGTAACATTATTTTGTTTTTCTTTCATATGTAACACTTAACTAGTGTTTCTAATAATATTGCAGCTAAACAGATTCTAAATATGACGAAGTGTTGAAAACACACAGAGGAAGTTGTATAATTGAAGAAAATCTTCACTTCTTATGCCCAACACTTTAATCTAATCCATCCATTCAAAGCCTAGAGGTTTCTTGGTTCTTCAGCTGCACTTATCTGATAAATGAGCTTTTAAAAATAGAGATGGGACAACATTCAAAAGGAGTATTCAAACCTCTAAGTACTGGGAGGGTGTAGATAAACTGGAGCTTATATTAAAAACAGCTGCTGTGCTAACAGTGTAGAAAACCAAAAATAAGCCTGAAGCTGAATCATTTATTGAAATATCGTAATATTTGGTTATGGTGTAATCTGGTTCTCCATGTGTTATTCTACCAAACAAAACCCAATTCCAGTTCAAGATCAGTATCATTATCTTCTGGAAGGCACATGCTGTTACGTGTGCATGCTGACAAGCTACACACGTGTGTGCAAGGAACCGGCTGTGGCTTTGACAGCTGGTCCTAACTAATTGCCTCCAGCAAGATAAACATGATCCTGGAGTTTGATCAACTACTTTTTAGGATAAGGGACAGACGGGAGAGCTATGCACTGTGGGAATCCAGGAGATTAACAGGAAAAAGATTAACACTGTAAGAATATTGCTGTATCAAGGCAAAATGCTAGTATATTTTATGCTTATAAGGTATGTTCTATACAAGCAATTTAGAGCAATCTGTGATGTTACCTTTGATACGTCCCACAATGAATATCTCCTTTCCTGCAGTGCCATTTTATTCAGTAATTGTCTCAAGGCATTATACTTCCTACACAATTCACAGTCAGAAATCTAAGTGTGAAGGGAAACACATTGCTTCAGTTTGTGGAAGAGTATGTACTCTACTCCCATTTTGCATGAAATTTTCATATGATTTATTTGCAACTGCCTGTACAATCTTGTCTTATAATTTAACTTTGCACATGAACTTGAGTCTTGAAGAAAAATTTGCCTGATTCTTCATACTGATGTTGCAGAGGCACAGACTTAACAAATGCACCTCTCTCTTCTCAAGCCAAACCTAGGTGTCAAGAGGAATAACATGAAAAATGATGAAATTTGCTGTGAGTTAGACCTGGATTTGTGTTTTGTGGTGTGAACTAAACTCTCATATTCCATTAAAACAAAGGAGAAAATAAAGTTTTCACTGTGGATTTATTTCAGTTGCATGCAAATTTTGGGATGATGAGGCGGCTATGACGTTTCAGCATCTATAAAAGAGAGCTTTGATAATAGGAAGCTCAGAGAAGCCAGAAAATTTAACATCATCTGAATTTGAAAGAATTAATGGTCCTGCTTTCTAGATATCTCATGCCAGCTACCTTTTGTGAAAAGCCAGAATGCTTTCTCCCTGAAATATTCACTAAAACTTCCCCAAAGAGAGGTGATAATAAATGAGGCGAACCATCCCCTCTCTGACATAGCACTGAAAGGGTAATACCAGGCTTACAAAAGCACATATACAAAGTATATGAGCATGTTTGCTGTACAATTACTCTGTTTGTGCAGTCATTTGCAGTAATTGGATAATTGGATCCACAACTCTCTAACTACATCGATAACTACTCATTACTAAATTATATGTGAGCAATGTATAAAAAGCCCCAGTGTCTAAAAGCCTTTGTTACAGAAACTTTTATTTCATGAAGACTCATCCTGCTTAATAAAAGCATGGCTTTGCACCATGATCTTTTGTTTGTTCATTCCTTTTGCACCAGGAGACTGTAGACAGAAAAATCAACACAACTGAATGTGGAAAGAGGTTGTTGTGAACACAAGCTCTTCCTTTTCTCTCTTGCTGATTCACAGAGCTTTTCAAGAATACCATGGGAAGTTAAATAAAGAGGCTTTAAATGTCCAGCCTTTGAAAGGAACATTCTGACATGGTCTTCCAGTGACAGGGTGTTATTTTTTTTTCCTCTCCTGGCCTTTTTACAACTCTCATTTCAGTTACTTTCATAGGAACAAAGAATGACTTCAGATTATCCTGATCCTGAAGCAGTTTTGGAGGTCTGAGCCTTGGAAATGGCACACTCATGAAAAGACAGATTGGCCAAAGTGGCCACCACATGGAGAGTTAACAGAATTACCACCAGGACCACATTTGTCACCTGAGAGCTCTAAAGAGATGCAAATGTGAAATAGCTGAACTACTAGTTGTAGTGTTCTGCCACTTATCTCTCACCTACAACAAATAATAACCTGGATACCAGAGGAATGGAAATGTAGCAAATGAAGATGCCTGCTGTTGAAAGGAATTGCAGGAATTTTAGAAGATTACAGACTGGCATTGGACATTAATAAAATAACAGAATTATTTGATATGTAGGCAAGTACACTGGGCAGGATTCTTCATGGTTTTGTAAAGGGAATTCATTCCTCATAAAGCTATGAGAAGGAATGAATGAACATGTTGATAGGGGAGATACAGCTGATATGGACTCCTTGGATTCCTGAAAGGCACTTGACAAGGATCATTTACCAAAGAGACTTAAGTAAACCTGGATTGGGATGAGATGGATGGTGCTGACATGGATATGCAACTAATTAAAAAAGCAAGTAGTTACTTTTCTCACCAGAGGGAGCTTACCACTGTGGTTCCACAGGGATTTATCTGAGGAGCTCTGCTCTTCATCGCATTCACAAATGAATGGAGAAGGGGTGAAAAATGAAGCGACAAAGTTCAGTGACTGTTCTGAACTCTTCCTGCTGGAAAAAAGCAAAAGCTAGCAAAGTGTAAAGAGTTGCTGTAATGTCTTGTGATACTGAGTAACGTGGTGGAGTGGGGGAAGAGAATATGTGGAAATATAAAAAGAGTTCGCAAGAGAAATCCTAATTTAATATATGCAGTTACAGAATCTAAAAAAACTATTATCAACTAGTACAAAGATTCTGAAGTTATAATAGCAAGTTCTGTAGGAACATCAGCACAGTGCTGAAGGGCAGTCAATATGAAGCAAATTACTAGGTAAGAAAGGGAGAACAACTCAAAATAATATTAGACTACAATATCTTGAATGCAGTGGACATTTTTTAGCCCTCATATCAGTATATATATAAAAAATAGGACCAAAAAAGGAGCATAGTAGAGAGACAAGGACAATCATATGTATAAAATAGGTTCAGTAAAACAAACCCTCAAACATACAAGGACTCTAGCTATGAAAAAAATTGACTCAGAGGAGATATGAAAGAGAGCTATAAAATCATTTAAAATAAAATAATGAAGGATCATTTTGCTCTTCTTTGACTCTTCTTATGATCAGTACAGGGATCCTATGAAGTAAGAGACATCTCATTAGGAGACTTTGTCTATAATAACAAGCAATGTTGCTCCTTCCATTGTCCCTTTATGATGACTCTAACTTTTTAAGAATAGAAGGGTTTCACATTGACAAGACCTACCTTTTTTTTTTTTTGGCACATAATTGTTATGGAAATAAATGGTAGCTTGGCACAGATCTACATTCTTTTTGTTTTCATGGGTAACATCTTTGAGGAACTCCAGATCAGTGAGTGACAGGGACATTTAATGAATTAATTTCATTTTGTAACCAGCACACACAATTCTTGAGCTAACAGGAGAACGGTTTTAGAGTATATAATATACATCAAAACTGGTCACTGTGTAGAGAGCTTTTCAGTTTACCTGGTACAGTATGATGTTGAAAAACAAGTAAGTGCCCCAGCAAAAAAGTAGAGGGGAATAAAAAGGTTTGAAGCTTATTTTTAAAATACTTCTCAACTTTTGCAGTTGGTGATTCATAAAAAGGCCAGTGCCAGTAGGCAGCAAATGTCATGATCTTCAAACAGTTGTAATTATAGTGTTGATCTTGAGTGCCTTTTTGGTTTTTCTTTTCTTCTTCTTTTTTTTTTTTTTTTTTTGGTTTGTTTTGTTTGTTTGTTTTGGGGTTTTGTTTGTTTTGTTTTTTGTTTTTTTTTC